>JAKOOJ010000033.1:3435000-3445000 GCA_022577455.1 Arizona elegans | reverse complement strand
ATCTATCTATCTTTTACCAATCTAATTATTTCTGTTTATTTCTATCTATCTTTCTATCTGTCTGTCTGTCTTTCCATCTTCTATCTATCTATCTATCTATCTATCTATCTATCTATCTATCATCAGTCTGTCTGTCTGTCTATCTATCTATGTATCTATCTATCTATCTATCTATCTATTACCAATCTAATTATTTCTGTTTATTTCTGTCTAATCTGTTTATCTATCTATCCATCTTCTATCTATCTATCTATCTATCTATCTATCTATCTATCTATCTATCATCAATCCAATTATTTCTGTTTATATCTATCTATCTATCTATCATCTATCTATCTATCTATCTATCTTTCTGTCTGTCTATCCATCTTCTATCTATCTATCTATCTATCTATCTACCGATCTACGCACCTCCCCTGACTGTCTGTCTGTCTATCTATCTATCTATCTATCTATCTATCTATCTATCTATCTATCTATCTTTCTATCTATCTATCAATCTGTCTGTCTATCCATCTTCTATCTATCTATCTATCTATCTATCTATCTATCTATCTATCTATCATCAGTCTGTCTGTCTATCTATCTATCTATGTATCTATCTATCTATCTATTACCAATCTAATTATTTCTGTGTATTTCTGTCTAATCTGTTTATCTATCCATCTTCTATCTATCTATCTATATATCTATCTATCTATCTATCTATCTATCATCAATCCAATTATTTCTGTTTATATCTATCTATCTATCTATCTATCTATCATCTATCTATCTATCTATCTATCTATCTTTCTGTATGTCTATCCATCTTCTATCTATCTATCTATCTATCATCAGTCTGTCTGTCTATCTATCTATCTATGTATCTATCTATCTATGTATCTATCTATCTATCTATCTGTTACCAATCTAATTATTTCTGTTTATTTCTTTTTTTTTATTGCAAAAGTTTTACAATTACATTTTCACCCCCTTTTTCCCCCCCACTACCCCCCCCCAAACTTCCCAACCTCCCCAGCCCACCCTAACCCTCCCCTCCCCCCAGACTTCCTAGTATGCTCATGTCAGATAAAAGGAAAAAACCCTCCTTTATATATAAAACTTGAACCCCTCCCTCCCCCTTACAAATTTTCATCTTCATTACATTAACCTATTTCTATCTTGGTATAACATTTTCAGATAAATTTTCATCCTGATTACCTTAAAAATATTTCTATCATAATATAACATTTTCTAACAAATTTTCATCCTTAACCTTAAAATATTTCTATCTTAATATAACATTTTCTAGCAAATTTTTATCCTCAACCCTAAAATGTTTCTATCTTATATAACATTTTTAAATAAAGGCTATTTGATACTTCCTAGTTTGATATTTGTGCTGAACATAATTTATCCACTTCTTCCATTCCCATTCATAAGTCTCTTGAGAACAATCTTTTAGATATGCTGAAATCTTCGCCATCTCTGCAAAACTGGCCATCTTCAAAGTCCATTCCTCAATCGTAGGCAGCGCTTCATTTTTCCAGTATTTACCTATCAACAATCTTGCTGCAGTTATCATGTACAATATCAATTTTGTTTCCCCCAGTGTAAAACCCTTAACTATACCCAATAAAAAGAGTTGTGGAGAAAATTGAATTTTTTTCTTCAAAACATTCTGCATGACCCACCAAATTTTTACCCAAAAAGCCTTAACTTTCTTACAGGTCCACCAAACATGATAATATGTAGCGTCTAAGCAGTCACATCTCCAACATTTAGGCTGAACACTAGGGTACATACACGACAATTTTTTTGGATCTAAATGCCATCTATAAAACATTTTATAGAAATTTTCCCGCAGATTCTGCGACTGTGTAAATTTAACATTCTGAACCCAAATTTTTTCCCATGTTTCCAACATCACTGGTTCCTCAAAATTTTGTGCCCACTTAACCATGCAGTCTTTAACTAGTTCAGTTTCTGAATCCCTTTCTAACAAGACATTATAAAGTCTTTTAATATGCATTGGGCCTTTCTCTTTTATATGTCTAACTAATTCTTCCTCATACATCATAATACCAGTTTTTTGGTCCTCTTTCCATCTCAATTGCAATTGATTATATTGTAACCAAGTTAAATTAATCCCTTCAGCCAACAATGTCTGTAATGTCTTCAGCTGCCATCTGCCCGCATCTGTAAAAAGAACCTCTTTATATAAAAACCCCCCGAGTGACATTATATTTGTATTCCACAAGGTATGACCAAGATCCAGCCATAGCGGTATTTTATAATTCCAGTTGTTTCGGTGCTTCTTCCAAACTCTCAGCAAAGAATCTCTAAGTATATGGCTTTTAAATACTTTATCCACTTTGCTGTCATAAAATAAGTAAGCGTGCCATCCAAATTCCAGATCAAAACTTTCTGCATTCAATATTCCAGTCTTTTTTCCTCCAAACCAATCACTTACTAAAGTCAAAGCTGTTGCATCATAATATAATTGTAGGTTTGGAAGTTTGAGACCTCCCCTTTCTGGAATGTCTTGCATAATTTTCATTTTTACTCTTGGTTTTTTCTCGTTCCATACAAATTTGTTGATACCAGTTTGCCATGCTTTTAGTTGTTTATCATTTTTGAGCACCGGAATCATTTGAAACAAAAAAAGAAATCTTGGCAAAATGTTCATCTTAACTGCTGCTATTCTTCCAAGTAAAGACAGCTGCAGTTTTTTCCAAATCTCCATATCTTTTTGCACCTCTCGCCACAACGCCTCATAGTTATTTTGAAACAATTTCATATTTGATTCTGCAACCTGAACTCCTAGATATTTTACCTTTGGTACAATCTCAAAACCTGCCCTCCTTTCTAACTCCAGTTTACGATCTTGTGTCATATTTTTAACTACCATCTTAGTTTTTCTCTGATTCAATCTGAAACCTGAAACTTTACCAAAGTCTTGTATAATGTCCTTCATCTGGATTATCGATTCCATTGGCTGTGTTAGGGTAACAACCAGATCGTCTGCAAATGCCTTTATTCTGTAATCCTCTTGCCTTATCATTATACCTTTCAATGTGTTAGAATCCCTTATTGTATTTAACAAGACTTCTAGTGTTAAAATGAACAACAATGGGGACAGTGGACATCCCTGTCTTGTACCTTTCTCAATTTTAAACTCTGTTGTCAAACTTCCATTGATAATGATCTGTGCCTTTTGCTCTTGATAAATTGCTGAGACCGCCTGTATATATTGGTCCCCAAAGTCCATCTTTTTTAATGTCTTTAATAGAAAATTCCAATCCACTCTATCAAAGGCCTTCTCTGCATCCAGAAAGACCAGCACTGCAGGGATCTGTTTATTCTTCTCAAGATATTCCAATAAATCTATTACTTGCCTTACATTGTCCTTCATGTGCCTACCCTCAATAAATCCCGCTTGGTCATCATGAATCACCTTTTGAATTACTGGCATCAGTCTGTTGGCTAATACTTTTGCGTAAATTTTATAATCCGTATTCAAAAGAGATATTGGTCTGTAATTCTCCGGTTTTTTAGGACCTGCTTGCTCTTTTGGTATCAAAGAAATATAGGCTGTAGTCCACGATGGAGGTACTTTTCCCCCTTGTTGTATGTTGCAAAATAAGTCTCTGAGTTGTTCCACCATTTCTGCCTGTAAAGTTTTATAATACACTGCTGTCAGACCATCCGTTCCAGGAGCTTTGGCTGTTTTTAATTGTTTTATTGCTGCTATTATCTCCTCCTCTGTTATAGGATAATTCATTCTTTCCTTTTGTTGCTCAGTAATTTTTGTAACTCTTTTGTTGTCTAAATATTTTTCTATAAGTCCATTCTGCACCTCCTCTCTGGCATATAGTTTAGTGTAATATTGAAGAAAGGCTTCTTTTATTAAATTCTGTTGAAAAACTTCTTTCCCCCCAATATCAACACTATCAATAGTCCGTATGCTTTGTTTCTTCCTTAATGTGTAAGCCAACCACCTGCCTGGTTTATTAGCATTGCAGAATGTATTATGCTTCGCATATTGTAAGTTTGTTGCAACTTGTTCCGCTATAAGCATTTGGAATTGGTCTTTCAGAAGTTTTATAACACTAAGTATTCTTTCATCTGTTGGATTTTTAATAAGTAACTGTTCTTTGTCCTTTATTTCTGCTTCCAATTCAAGTCTTTTCTTTTGTCGAATCCGCTTATGTTTAGAGTTCATATATATAAGCACCCCTCTCATATAAGCTTTGCTTGCGTCCCACACAATTTCCACTGGGGTGCCTTTATTCAAGTTCATTTCAAAAAACTCTTTCAGATGCTTTTTAAGTTCTATTATATTTTTCTCATATCTAAACAAGTTTTCATTTAATCTCCAAGAGCGTCTCTCATTCTTACATGTCTCGATTTCTATCCAGACTGGGCTATGATCAAAGTTCTTGGCAGAATCTTTGTTCTTTTTGTCCTAACAAGTAAGTCATCAGACAACAAAATAAAATCAATTCTGGAAAAGGATCTATGTCTGTCAGAAAAGAAAGTATAGTCCAGTTCTTTTGGGTTATGTATTCTCCAAATATCTTTTAATTCCAGGTCTTCTTTCATATCAAAAAAAGTCTGTGGTAATCTAATTCTTGATTTTGCCAAAGTCTTTTTATCTAATTTAGAGTCAATTACTCCATTCCAGTCTCCCATAATTAAAATAGATCTATAATCCCATTGAAGTATTTTAGTATGCAGCATTTTATAAAAATAGTCCTGTTGTTGATTAGGAGCATAAATTCCTATCAAAAGAATTTGACTATTAGCAGAAAGTAATTCAATTGCTACAAACCTACCATCTTGATCAGCTTCTATAAGTTTGGCTGTTAATTTTTTGTTTACATAAATAACCACACCATTCTTTTTTTGGTTAGTTGAGGATATAAAATGTGTTCCTAATTTGGAATTTTTCAAATAGTTTTGATCTTGAACTGTAATATGCGTTTCTTGTAAACAAATTATATCATTATTATGTTGTTTTAAATATGCAAATACTTTCTTCCTTTTTTGTGTTACATTCAACCCATTCACATTCCAAGATAAACATTTAATCATCCTTATTCTCCTTCTGGAGCGAAGCGCAGAACCTTAGGATTTCATCTGAGATCCTCTGTCCTGCATTTCCCACAGCCCCAGCCTTGTCTTGTCTCTCCTGCTGTAACTTTTCTTTAAGTTCCTTGGCTTTTGCTCAAGTTATACGCTGATCCTTAACTTCAGCCGCCCAAGCCAGCTCCGAGATTGGGGAAGGTTCCAGCAAAGGCTCATCCAGAAAACCTCCTTCAGCACCCTTCAGCTCTGCTAATTCCTGCTTAGATTGTTGTTGCCATTCTTGAAGTTGCTTCTTATCACTCTCTTTAATCTCCAAAACTGTAGATGTGCTATTTCTGTTTATTTCTGTCTAATCTGTTTATCTATCTAGCCATCTTCTATCTATCTATCTATCTATCTATCAATCTATCTATCTATCTATATCTAACTGTTACCAATCTAATTATTTCTGTTTATTTCTATCTAATCTATCTATCAATCTATCTATCTATCTATCTATCTATCTATCCATCTATCTATCTATCTGTTACCAATCTAATTATTTCTGTTTATTTCGGTCTAATCTGTTTATCTATCTATCCATCTTCTATCTCTCTATCTATCTATCTATCAATCTATCTATCTGTATCTATCTGTTACCAATCTAATTATTTCTGTTTATTTCTATCTAATCTCTCTCTCTCTCTCTCTCTATCATCTATCTATCTATCTATCTATCTACCTATCTATCTATCTATCTATCTATCTATCTATCTATCTATCTGTTACCAAACTAATTATTTCTGTTTATTTCTGTCTAATCTGTTCATCTATCTATCTATCCATCTTCTATCTATCTATCTATCTATCTATCTATCTATCTATCTATCTTTTACCAATCTAATTATTTCTGTTTATTTCTATCTATCTATCTTTCTATCCATCTTCTATCTATCTATCTATCTATCTATCTATCTATCTATCATCAATCCAATTATTTCTGTTTATATCTATCTATCTATCTATCTATCTATCATCAGTCTGTCTGTCTATCTATCTATCTATGTATCTATCTATCTATGTATCTATCTATCTATCTATCTGTTACCAATCTAATTATTTCTGTTTATTTCTGTCTCATCTGTTTATCTATCCATCTTCTATCTATCTATCTATCTATCTATCTATCTATCTATCTATCTATCTATCTATCTGTCTATCTATATCTATCTGTTACCAATCTAATTATTTCTGTTTATTTCTATCTAATCTATCTATCTATCTATCTATCTATCCATCTATCTGTTACCAATCTAATTATTTCTGTTTATTTCTGTCTAATCTGTTTATCTATCTATCCATCTTCTATCTAACTATCTATCTATCAATCTATCTATCTATATCTATCTGTTACCAATCTAATTATTTCTGTTTATTTCTATGTAATCTATCTCTCTCTCTATCTATCTATCATCTATCTATCTATCTATCTATCTATCTATCTATCTATCTATCTATCTGTTACCAATCTAATTATTTCTGTTTATTTCTGTCTAATCTGTTTATCTAATCTTTTTATCTATCTATCTATCTATCTATCTATCTATCTATCTATCTATCTTTTACCAATCTAATTATTTCTGTTTATTTCTATCTATCTTTCTATCTGTCTGTCTGTCTTTCCATCTTCTATCTATCTATCTATCTATCTATCTATCTATCTATCTATCTATCATCAGTCTGTCTGTCTATCTATCTATCTATGTATCTATCTATCTATCTATCTATCTATTACCAATCTAATTATTTCTGTTTATTTCTGTCTAATCTGTTTATCTATCTATCCATCTTCTATCTATCTATCTATCTATCTATCTATCTATCTATCATCAATCCAATTATTTCTGTTTATATCTATCTATCTATCATCTATCTATCTATCTATCTATCTTTCTGTCTGTCTATCCATCTTCTATCTATCTATCTATCTATCTATCTATCTACCGATCTACGCACCTCCCCTGACTGTCTGTCTGTCTATCTATCTATCTATCTATCTATCTATCTATCTATCTTTCTATCTATCTATCTGTCTGTCTATCCATCTTCTATCTATCTATGTATCTATCTATCTATCTATTACCAATCTAATTATTTCTGTGTATTTCTGTCTAATCTGTTTATCTATCCATCTTCTATCTATCTATCTATCTATCTATCTATCTATCTATCTATCTATCATCAATCCAATTATTTCTGTTTATATCTATCTATCTATCTATCTATCATCTATCTATCTATCTATCTATCTATCTATCTATCATCAGTCTGTCTGTCTATCTATCTATCTATGTATCTATCTATCTATCTATCTATCTATTACCAATCTAATTATTTCTGTTTATTTCTGTCTAATCTGTTTATCTATCTATCCATCTTCTATCTATCTATCTATCTATCTATCTATCTATCATCAATCCAATTATTTCTGTTTATATCTATCTATCTATCTATCATCTATCTATCTATCTATCTATCTTTCTGTCTGTCTATCCATCTTCTATCTATCTATCTATCTATCTATCTATCTATCTACCGATCTACGCACCTCCCCTGACTATCTGTCTGTCTATCTATCTATCTATCTATCTATCTATCTATCTTTCTATCTATCTATCTATTTGTCTGTCTATCCATCTTCTATCTATCTATCTATCTATCTATCTATCTATCTATCTATCTATCATCAGTCTGTCTGTCTATCTATCTATCTATGTATCTATGTATCTATCTATTACCAATCTAATTATTTCTGTGTATTTCTGTCTAATCTGTTTATCTATCCATCTTCTATCTATCTATCTATCTATCTATCTATCTATCTATCTATCTATCATCAATCCAATTATTTCTGTTTATATCTATCTATCTATCTATCATCTATCTATCTATCTATCTATCTATCTATCTTTCTGTATGTCTATCCATCTTCTATCTATCTATCTATCTATCATCAGTCTGTCTGTCTATCTATCTATCTATGTATCTATCTATCTATGTATCTATCTATCTATCTATCTATCTATTACCAATCTAATTATTTCTGTTTATTTCTGTCTAATCTGTTTATCTATCTATCCATCTTCTATCTATCTATCTATCTATCTATCTATCTATCTATCTATCTATCATCAATCCAATTATTTCTGTTTATATCTATCTATCTATCTATCATCTATCTATCTATCTATCTATCTTTCTGTCTGTCTATCCATCTTCTATCTATCTATCTATCTATCTATCTACCGATCTACGCACCTCCCCTGACTGTCTGTCTGTCTATCTATCTATCTATCTATCTATCTATCTATCTATCTATCTATCTATCTTTCTATCTATCTATCTGTCTGTCTATCCATCTTCTATCTATCTATGTATCTATCTATCTATCTATTACCAATCTAATTATTTCTGTGTATTTCTGTCTAATCTGTTTATCTATCCATCTTCTATCTATCTATCTATCTATCTATCTATCTATCTATCATCAATCCAATTATTTCTGTTTATATCTATCTATCTATCTATCATCTATCTATCTATCTATCTATCTATCTATCTATCTATCTATCATCAGTCTGTCTGTCTATCTATCTATCTATGTATCTATCTATCTATCTATCTATCTATTACCAATCTAATTATTTCTGTTTATTTCTGTCTAATCTGTTTATCTATCTATCCATCTTCTATCTATCTATCTATCTATCTATCTATCTATCTATCTATCATCAATCCAATTATTTCTGTTTATATCTATCTATCTATCTATCATCTATCTATCTATCTATCTATCTTTCTGTCTGTCTATCCATCTTCTATCTATCTATCTATCTATCTATCTATCTACCGATCTACGCACCTCCCCTGACTATCTGTCTGTCTATCTATCTATCTATCTATCTATCTATCTATCTATCTTTCTATCTATCTATCTATTTTTCTGTCTATCCATCTTCTATCTATCTATCTATCTATCTATCTATCTATCTATCATCAGTCTGTCTGTCTATCTATCTATCTATGTATCTATGTATCTATCTATTACCAATCTAATTATTTCTGTGTATTTCTGTCTAATCTGTTTATCTATCCATCTTCTATCTATCTATCTATCTATCTATCTATCTATCTATCTATCATCAATCCAATTATTTCTGTTTATATCTATCTATCTATCTATCATCTATCTATCTATCTATCTATCTATCTTTCTGTATGTCTATCCATCTTCTATCTATCTATCTATCTATCATCAGTCTGTCTGTCTATCTATCTATCTATGTATCTATCTATCTATGTATCTATCTATCTATCTATCTATTACCAATCTAATTATTTCTGTTTATTTCTGTCTAATCTGTTTATCTATCTATCCATCTTCTATCTATCTATCTATCTATCTATCTATCTATCTATCATCAATCCAATTATTTCTGTTTATATCTATCTATCTATCTATCATCTATCTATCTATCTATCTATCTTTCTGTCTGTCTATCCATCTTCTATCTATCTATCTATCTATCTATCTACCGATCTACGCACCTCCCCTGACTGTCTGTCTGTCTATCTATCTATCTATCTATCTATCTATCTATCTATCTATCTATCTTTCTTTCTATCTATCTATCTATCTGTCTGTCTATCCATCTTCTATCTATCTATCTATCTATCTATCTATCTATCTATCTATCTATCTATCTATCATCAGTCTGTCTGTCTATCTATCTATCTATGTATCTATCTATCTATCTATTACCAATCTAATTATTTCTGTGTATTTCTGTCTAATCTGTTTATCTATCCATCTTCTATCTATCTATCTATCTATCTATCTATCTATCTATCTACCATCAATCCAATTATTTCTGTTTATATCTATCTA
>JAKOOJ010000033.1:3402500-3410000 GCA_022577455.1 Arizona elegans | reverse complement strand
CTAATTATTTCTGTTTATTTCTGTCTAATCTGTTTATCTATCTATCCATCTTCTATCTATCTATCTATCCATCTATCTATCTATCTATCTATCTTTTACCAATCTAATTATTTCTGTTTATTTCTATCTATCTATCTTTCTATCCATCTTCTATCTATCTATCTATCTATCTATCTATCATCAATCCAATTATTTCTGTTTATATCTATCTATCTATCTATCTATCTATCATCAGTCTGTCTGTCTATCTATCTATCTATCTATCTATTTATCTATCTATCTATCTATGTATCTATCTATCTATCTATCTGTTACCAATCTAATTATTTCTGTTTATTTCGGTCTAATCTGTTTATCTATCTATCCATCTTCTATCTCTCTCTCTATCTATCTATCAATCTATCTATCTATATCTATCTGTTACCAATCTAATTATTTCTGTTTATTTCTATCTAATCTCTCTCTCTCTCTCTCTCTCATCTATCTATCTATCTATCTACCTATCTATCTATCTATCTATCTATCTATCTATCTATCTATCTATCTGTTACCAATCTAATTATTTCTGTTTATTTCTGTCTAATCTGTTCATCTATCTATCTATCCATCTTCTATCTATCTATCTATCTATCTATCTCTCTATCTATCTTTTACCAATCTAATTATTTCTGTTTATTTCTATCTATCTATCTTTCTATCCATCTTCTATCTATCTATCTATCTATCTATCATCAATCCAATTATTTCTGTTTATATCTATCTATCTATCTATCTATCTATCTATCATCAGTCTGTCTGTCTATCTATCTATCTATGTATCTATCTATCTATGTATCTATCTATCTATCTATCTGTTACCAATCTAATTATTTCTGTTTATTTCTGTCTCATCTGTTTATCTATCCATCTTCTATCTATCTATCTATCTATCTATCTATCTATCTATCTATCTATCTATCTATATCTATCTGTTACCAATCTAATTATTTCTGTTTATTTCTATCTAATCTATCTATCTATCTATCTATCTATCTATCTATCTATCTATCTATCTATCTATCCATCTATCTGTTACCAATCTAATTATTTCTGTTTATTTCTGTCTAATCTGTTTATCTATCTATCCATCTTCTATCTAACTATCTATCTATCAATCTATCTATCTATATCTATCTGTTACCAATCTAATTATTTCTGTTTATTTCTATGTAATCTATCTCTCTCTCTATCTATCATCTATCTATCTATCTATCTATCTATCTATCTATCTATCTATCTATCTATCTATCTATCTGTTACCAATCTAATTATTTCTGTTTATTTCTGTCTAATCTGTTTATCTAATCTTTTTATCTATCTATCTATCTATCTATCTATCTATCTATCTATCTATCTTTTACCAATCTAATTATTTCTGTTTATTTCTATCTATCTTTCTATCTGTCTGTCTTTCCATCTTCTATCTATCTATCTATCTATCTATCTATCTATCTATCATCAGTCTGTCTGTCTATCTATCTATCTATGTATCTATCTATCTATCTATCTATCTATTAACAATCTAATTATTTCTGTTTATTTCTGTCTAATCTGTTTATCTATCTATCCATCTTCTATCTATCTATCTATCTATCTATCTATCTATCTATCTATCTATCATCAATCCAATTATTTCTGTTTATATCTATCTATCTATCTATCATCTATCTATCTATCTATCTATCTATCTATCTTTCTGTCTGTCTATCTATGAATCGATCTATCTATCTATCTATCTATCTATCTATCTATCATCAGTCTGTCTGTCTATCTATCTATGTATCTATCTATCTATCTATTACCAATCTAATTATTTCTGTGTATTTCTGTCTAATCTGTTTATCTATCCATCTTCTATCTATCTATCTATCTATCTATCTATCTATCTATCTATCATCAATCCAATTATTTCTGTTTATATCTATCTATCTATCATCTATCTATCTATCTATCTATCTTTCTGTATGTCTATCCATCTTCTATCTATCTATCTATCTATCATCAGTCTGTCTGTCTATCTATCTATCTATGTAACTATCTATCTATGTATCTATCTATCTATCTATCTGTTACCAATCTAATTATTTCTGTTTATTTCTGTCTAATCTGTTTATCTATCTAGCCATCTTCTATCTATCTATCTATCTATCTATCTATCTATCTATCTATCTATCTATCTATCAATCTATCTATCTATCTATATCTATCTGTTACCAATCTAATTATTTCTGTTTATTTCTATCTAATCTATCTATCTATCAATCTATCTATCTATCTATCTATCTATCCATCTATCTATCTATCTGTTACCAATCTAATTATTTCTGTTTATTTCGGTCTAATCTGTTTATCTATCTATCCATCTTCTATCTCTCTATCTATCTATCTATCAATCTATCTATCTATATCTATCTGTTACCAATCTAATTATTTCTGTTTATTTCTATCTAATCTCTCTCTCTCTCTCTCTATCTATCTATCTATCTATCTATCTATCTATCTATCTATCTATCTATCTATCTATCTATCTGTTACCAATCTAATTATTTCTGTTTATTTCTGTCTAATCTGTTAATCTATCTATCTATCCATCTTCTATCTATCTATCTATCTATCTATCTATCTATCTATCTATCTTTTACCAATCTAATTATTTCTGTTTATTTCTATCTATCTATCTTTCTATCCATCTTCTATCTATCTATCTATCTATCTATCTATCTATCTATCTATCATCAATCCAATTATTTCTGTTTATATCTATCTATCTATCTATCTATCTATCTATCTATCTATCATCAGTCTGTCTGTCTATCTATCTATCTATGTATCTATCTATCTATGTATCTATCTATCTATCTATCTGTTACCAATCTAATTATTTCTGTTTATTTCTGTCTCATCTGTTTATCTATCCATCTTCTATCTATCTATCTATCTATCTATCTATCTATCTATCTATCTATCTATCTATCTATCTGTTAGCAATCTAATTATTTCTCTTTATTTCTATCTAATCTATCTATCTATCAATCAATCTATCTATCTATCTATCTATCTATCTATCTATCTATCTATCTATCTGTTACCAATCTAATTATTTCTGTTTATTTCTGTCTAATCTGTTTATCTATCTAGCCATCTTCTATCTATCTATCTATCTATCTATCTATCTATCTATCTATCTATCTATCATCAATCCAATTATTTCTGTTTATATCTATCTATCTATCTATCTATCTATCTATCTATCATCAGTCTGTCTGTCTATCTATCTATCTATGTATCTATCTATCTATGTATCTATCTATCTATCTGTTACCAATCTAATTATTTCTGTTTATTTCTGTCTCATCTGTTTATCTATCCATCTTCTATCTATCTATCTATCTATCTATCTATCTATCTATCTATCTATCTATTTGTTAGCAAACTAATTATTTCTCTTTATTTCTATCTAATCTATCTATCTATCAATCAATCTATCTATCTATCTATCTATCTATCTATCTATCTATCTATCTATCTCTTACCAATCTAATTATTTCTGTTTATTTCTGTCTAATCTGTTTATCTATCTATCCATCTTCTAACTATCTATGTGTCAATCGATCTATCTATATCTATCTGTTACCAATCTAATTATTTCTGTTTATTTCTATGTAATCTATCTATCTCTCTCTCTATCTATCTATCATCTACCTGTTACCAATCTAATTATTTCTGTTTATTTCTGTCTAATCTGTTTATCTAATCTTTTTATCTATCTATCTATCTATCTATCTATCTATCTATCTATCTATCTATCTATCTATCTATTTATCTATCTATCTATCTTTTACCAATCTAATTATTTCTGTTTATTTCTATCTATCTTTCTATCTGTCTGTCTGTCTTTCCATCTTCTATCAATCTATCTATCCATATATCTATCATCAGTCTGTCTATCTATCTATCTATCTATCTATCTATCTATCTATCTATCTATCATCAGTCTGTCTGTCTATCTATCTATGTATCTATCTATCTATCTATCTATTACCAATCTAATTATTTCTGTTTATTTCTGTCTAATCTGTTTATCTATCTATCCATCTTCTATCTATCTATCTATCTATCTATCTATCTATCTATCTATCTATCTATCTATCTTTTACCAATGTAATTATTTCTGTTTATTTCTATCTATCTATCTTTCTATCCATCTTCTATCTATCTATCTATCTATCTATCTATCTATCTATCTATCTATCTATCATCAATCCAATTATTTCTGTTTATATCTATCTATCTATCTATCTATCTATCTATCTATCTATCTATCTATCATCAGTCTGTCTGTCTATCTATCTATCTATCTATCTATCTATCTATCTATATATGTATCTATCTATCTATCTATCTGTTACCAATCTAATTATTTCTGTTTATTTCTGTCTCATCTGTTTATCTATCCATCTTCTATCTATCTATCTATCTATCTATCTATCTATCTATCTATCTATCTATCTGTTAGCAATCTAATTATTTCTCTTTATTTCTATCTAATCTATCTATCTATCTATCAATCTATCTATCTATCTATCTATCTATCTATCTGTTACCAATCTAATTATTTCTGTTTATTTCTGTCTAATCTGTTTATCTATCTATCCATCTTCTATCTATCTATCTATCTATCTATCTATCTATCTATCTATCATCAATCCAATTATTTCTGTTTATATCTATCTATCTATCTATCTATCTATCATCAGTCTGTCTGTCTATCTATCTATCTATGTATCTATCTATCTATGTATCTATCTATCTATCTATCTGTTACCAATCTAATTATTTCTGTTTATTTCTGTCTCATCTGTTTATCTATCCATCTTCTATCTATCTATCTATCTATCTATCTATCTATCTATCTATCTATCTATCTATTTGTTAGCAATCTAATTATTTCTCTTTATTTCTATCTAATCTATCTATCTATCTATCAATCAATCTATCTATCTATCTATCTATCTATCTATCTATCTATCTATCTATCTGTTACCAATCTAATTATTTCTGTTTATTTCTGTCTAATCTGTTTATCTATCTAGCCATCTTCTATCTATCAATCTATCTATCTATCTATCTATCTATCTATCTATCTATCTATCTATCTCTTACCAATCTAATTATTTCTGTTTATTTCTGTCTAATCTGTTTATCTATCTATCCATCTTCTAACTATCTATGTATCAATCGATCTATCTATATCTATCTGTTACCAATCTAATTATTTCTGTTTATTTCTATGTAATCTATCTCTCTCTCTCTCTATCTATCTATCATCTATCTATCTATCTATCTATCTATCTATCTATCTATCTATCTATCTATCTGTTACCAATCTAATTATTTCTGTTTATTTCTGTCTAATCTGTTTATCTAATCTTTTTATCTATCTATCTATCTATCTATCTATCTATCTATCTATCTATCTATCTATCTATTTATCTATCTATCTATCTTTTACCAATCTAATTATTTCTGTTTATTTCTATCTATCTTTCTATCTGTCTGTCTGTCTTTCCATCTTCTATCAATCTATCTATCCATATATCTATCATCAGTCTGTCTATCTATCCATCTATCTATCTATCTATCATCAGTCTGTCTGTCTATCTATCTATCTATGTATCTATCTATCTATCTATCTATCTATTACCAATCTAATTATTTCTGTTTTTTTCTGTCTAATCTGTTTATCTATCTATCCATCTTCTATCTATCTATCTATCTATCTATCTATCTATCTATCTATCTATCATCAATCCAATTATTTCTGTTTATATCTATCTATCTATCTATCATCTATCTATCTATCTATCTCTCTTTCTGTCTGTCTATCCATCTTCTATCTATCTATCTATCTATCTATCTATATACCGATCTACGCACCTCCCCTGACTGTCTGTCTGTCTATCTATCTATCTATCTATCTATCTTTCTATCTATCTATCTATCTCTCTGTCTATCCATCTTCTATCTATCTATCTATCTATCTATCTATCTATCTATCTATCTATCATCAATCCAATTATTTCTGTTTATATCTATCTATCTATCTATCATCTATCTATCTATCTATCTATCTTTCTGTATGTCTATCCATCTTCTATCTATCTATCTATCTATCATCAGTCTGTCTGTCTATCTATCTATCTATCTATGTATCTATCTATCTATGTATCTATCTATCTATCTATCTATCTATCTGTTACCAATCTAATTATTTCTGTTTATTTCTGTCTAATCTGTTTATCTATCTAGCCATCTTCTATCTATCTATCTATCTATCAATCTATCTATCATCAGTCTGTCTGTCTATCTATCTATCTATGTATCTATCTATCTATGTATCTATCTATCTATCTGTTACCAATCTAATTATTTCTGTTTATTTCTGTCTCATCTGTTTATCTATCCATCTTCTTTCTATCTATCTATCTATCTATCTATCTATCTATCTATCTATCTATCTATTTGTTAGCAAACTAATTATTTCTCTTTATTTCTATCTAATCTATCTATCTATCAATCAATCAATCTATCTATCTATCTATCTATCTATCTATCTATCTATCTATCTGTTACCAATCTAATTATTTCTGTTTATTTCTGTCTAATCTGTTTATCTATCTAGCCATCTTCTATCTATCAATCTATCTATCTATCTATCTATCTATCTATCTATCTATCTATCTATCTATCTCTTACCAATCTAATTATTTCTGTTTATTTCTGTCTAATCTGTTTATCTATCTATCCATCTTCTAACTATCTATGTATCAATCGATCTATCTATATCTATCTGTTACCAATCTAATTATTTCTGTTTATTTCTATGTAATCTATCTATCTCTCTCTCTATCTATCTATCATCTACCTGTTACCAATCTAATTATTTCTGTTTATTTCTGTCTAATCTGTTTATCTAATCTTTTTATCTATCTATCTATCTATCTATCTATCTATCTATCTATCTATCTATCTATCTATCTATTTATCTATCTATCTATCTTTTACCAATCTAATTATTTCTGTTTATTTCTATCTATCTTTCTATCTGTCTGTCTGTCTTTCCATCTTCTATCAATCTATCTATCCATATATCTATCATCAGTCTGTCTATCTATCTATCTATCTATCTATCTATCTATCTATCTATCTATCATCAGTCTGTCTGTCTATCTATCTATCTATGTATCTATCTATCTATCTATCTATCTATTACCAATCTAATTATTTCTGTTTATTTCTGTCTAATCTGTTTATCTATCTATCCATCTTCTATCTATCTATCTATCTATCTATCTATCTATCTATCTATCTTTTACCAATGTAATTATTTCTGTTTATTTCTATCTATCTATCTTTCTATCCATCTTCTATCTATCTATCTATCTATCTATCTATCTATCT
>JAKOOJ010000033.1:3392500-3395000 GCA_022577455.1 Arizona elegans | reverse complement strand
ATCTAATTATTTCTGTTTATTTCTTTCTAATCTGTTTATCTATCTAGCCATCTTCTATCTATCTATCTATCTATCTATCTATCTGTCTGTCTATCTATCATCAATCCAATTATTTCTGTTTATATCTATCTATCTATCTATCTATCTATCATCAGTCTGTCTGTCTATCTATCTATCTATGTGTCTATCTATCTATGTATCTATCTATCTATCTATCTGTTACCAATCTAATTATTTCTGTTTATTTCTGTCTCATCTGTTTATCTATCCATCTTCTATCTATCTATCTATCTATCTATCTATCTATCTATCTATCTATCTGTTAGCAATCTAATTATTTCTCTTTATTTCTGTCTAATCAATCTATCTATCAATCAATCTATCTATCTATCTATCTATCTATCTATCTATCTATCTATCTATCTATCTATCTGTTACCAATCTAATTATTTCTGTTTATTTCTGTCTAATCTGTTTATCTATCTAGCCATCTTCTACCTATCTATCTATCTATCAATCTATCTATCTATCTATATCTATCTGTTACCAATCTAATTATTTCTGTTTATTTCTATCTAATCTATCTATCAATCTATCTATCTATCTATCTATCTATCCATCTATCTATCTATCTGTTACCAATCTAATTATTTCTGTTTATTTCGGTCTAATCTGTTTATCTATCTATCCATCTTCTATCTCTCTATCTATCTATCTATCAATCTATCTATCTATATCTATCTGTTACCAATCTAATTATTTCTGTTTATTTCTATCTAATCTCTCTCTCTCTCTCTCTCTCTCTATCATCTATCTATCTATCTATCTACCTATCTCTCTCTCTCTCTATCTATCTATCTATCTATCTATCTGTTACCAATCTAATTATTTCTGTTTATTTCTGTCTAATCTGTTCATCTATCTATCTATCCATCTTCTATCTATCTATCTATCTATCTATCTATCTATCTATCTATCTATCTATCTATCTTTTACCAATCTAATTATTTCTGTTTATTTCTATCTATCTATCTTTCTATCCATCTTCTATCTATCTATCTATCTATCTATCTATCTATCATCAATCCAATTATTTCTGTTTATATCTATCTATCTATCTATCTATCATCAGTCTGTCTGTCTATTTATCTATCTATGTATCTATCTATCTATGTATCTATCTATCTATCTATCTGTTACCAATCTAATTATTTCTGTTTATTTCTGTCTCATCTGTTTATCTATCCATCTTCTATCTATCTATCTATCTATCTATCTATCTATCTATCTATCTATCTATCTGTTAGCAATCTAATTATTTCTCTTTATTTCTATCTAATCTATCTATCTATCAATCAATCTATCTATCTATCTATCTATCTATCTATCTATCTGTTACCAATCTAATTATTTCTGTTTATTTCTTTCTAATCTGTTTATCTATCTAGCCATCTTCTATCTATCTATCTATCTATCTATCTATCTATCTATCATCAATCCAATTATTTCTGTGTATATATCTCTATGTATCTATCTATCTATCATCAGTCTGTCTGTCTATCTATCTATCTATGTATCTATCTATCTATGTATCTATCTATCTATCTATCTATCTATCTATCTGTTACCAATCTAATTATTTCTGTTTATTTCTGTCTAATCTGTTTATCTATCTAGCCATCTTCTATCTATCTATCTATCTATCTATCTATCTATCTATCTCTTACCAATCTAATTATTTCTGTTTATTTCTGTCTAATCTGTTTATCTATCTATCCATCTTCTAACTATCTATGTATCAATCGATCTATCTATATCTATCTAATTATTTCTGTTTATTTCTATGTAATCTATCTCTCTCTCTCTCTCTCTATCTATCATCTATCTATCTATCTATCTATCTATCTATCTATCTATCTATCTATCTGTTACCAATCTAATTATTTCTGTTTATTTCTGTCTAATCTGTTTATCTAATCTTTTTATCTATCTATCTATCTATCTATCTATCTATCTATCTATCTATCTATCTATCTATCTATTTATCTATCTATCTATCTTTTACCAATCTAATTATTTCTGTTTATTTCTATCTATCTTTCTATCTGTCTGTCTGTCTTTCCATCTTCTATCAATCTATCTATCCATATATCTATCATCAGTCTGTCAATCTATCTATCTATCTATCTATCTATCTATCTATCTATCTATCTATCTATCATCAGTCTGTCTGTCTATCTATCTATCTATCTATCTATCTATCTGTTACCAATCTAATTATTTCTGTTTATTTCTGTCTAATCTGTTTATCTATCTATCCATCTTCTATCTATCTATCTATCTATCTATCTATCTATCTATCTATCTATCTATCTGTTAGCAATCTAATTATTTCTCTTTATTTCTATCTAATCTATCTATCAATCTATCTATCTATCTATCTATCTATCTATCTATCTATCTATCTATCTATCTGTTACCAATCTAATTATTTCTGTTT
>JAKOOJ010000033.1:3365000-3377500 GCA_022577455.1 Arizona elegans | reverse complement strand
CCTGACTGTCTGTCTGTCTGTCTGTCTGTCTATCTATCTATCTATCTATCTATCTATCTATCTATTACCAAGCTAATTATTTCTGTTTATTTCTGTCTAATCTGTTTATCTATCTATCCATCTTCCATCTATCTATCTATCAATCTATCTATCTATCTATATCTATCTGTTACCAATCTAATTATTTCTGTTTATTTCTGTCTAATCTGTTTATCTATCTATCCATCTTCTATCTATCTATCTATCTATCTATCAATATATCTATCTATCTATATCTATCTGTTACCAATCTAATTATTTCTGTTTATTTCTATCTAATCTATCTATCAATCTATCTATCTATCTATCTATCTATCTATCTATCTATCTATCTATCTATCTGTTACCAATCTAATTATTTCTGTTTATTTCTGTCTAATGTTTATCTATCTATCCATCTTCTATCTATCTATCTATCTATCAATCTATCTATCTATACCTATCTGTTACCAATCTAATTATTTCTGTTTATTTCTTTGTAATCTATCTATCTATCTCTCTATCTATCATTTATCTATCTATCTATTTATCTATCTATCTATCTATCTATCTATCTGTTACCAATCTAATTATTTCTGTTTATTTCTGTCTAATCTGTTTATCTAATCTTTTTATCTATCTATCTATCTATCTATCTATCTATCTATCTATCTATTTATCTATCTATCTATATTTTACCAATCTAATTATGTCTGTTTATTTCTATCTATCTATCTTTCTATCTGTCTGTCTGTCTTTCCATCTTCTATCAATCTATCTATCCATATATCTATCATCAGTCTGTCTGTCTATCTATCTATCTATCTATCTATCTATCTATCTATCTATCTATCTATGTATCTATCAATCTTTCTATCTATCTATCTATCTATCTATCTATCTATCTATCTATCTATTACCAATCTAATTATTTCTGTTTATTTCTGTCTAATCTTTTTGTCTATCTATCCATCTTCTAACAATCTATCTATCTATCTATCTATCTATCATCAATTTAATTATTTCTGTTTATATCTATCTATCTATCTATCTATCTATCTATCTATCTATCTATCACCAATCTAATTATTTCTGTTTATATCTATCTATCTATCTATCTATCTATCTATCTATCTATCTATCATCTATCTATCTATCTGTTACCAATCTAATTATTTCTGTTTATTTCTATCTAATCTGTTTATCTTTCTATCTATCTATCTATCTATCTATCTATCTATCTATCAATCTATCTATCTATCTATCTATCTATATCTATCTGTTACCAATCTAATTATTTCTGTTTATTTCTATGTAATCTCTCTCTCTCTCTCTATCTATCATCTATCTATCTATCTATCTATCTATCTATCTATCTATCTATCTATCTATCTATATCTATCTGTTACCAATCTAATTATTTCTGTTTATTTCTATCTAATCTATCTATCAATCTATCTATCAATCTATCTATCTATCTATCTATCTATCTATCTATCTATCTATCTGTTACCAATCTAATTATTTCTGTTTATTTCTGTCTAATCTGTTTATCTATCTATCCATCTTCTATCTAACTATCTATCTATCTATCTATCTATCTATATCTATCTGTTACCAATCTAATTATTTCTGTTTATTTCTATGTAATCTATCTATCTCTCTCTCTCTCTATCATCTATCTATCTATCTATCTATCTATCTATCTATCTATCTATCTATCTGTTACCAATCTAATTATTTCTGTTTATTTCTGTCTAATCTGTTTATCTAATCTTTTTATCTATCTATCTATCTATCTATCTATCTATCTATCTATCTATCTATCTATCTATTTATCTATCTATCTATCTTTTACCAATCTAATTATTTCTGTTTATTTCTATCTATCTTTCTATCTGTCTGTCTGTCTTTCCATCTTCTATCAATCTATCTATCCATATATCTATCATCAGTCTGTCTATCTATCTATCTATCTATCTATCTATCTATCTATCATCAGTCTGTCTGTCTATCTATCTATCTATCTATCTATCTATCTATCTATCTATCTGTTAGCAATCTAATTATTTCTCTTTATTTCTATCTAATCTATCTATCTATCTATCTATCTATCTATCTATCTATCTATCTATCTATCTATCTATATCTATCTGTTACCAATCTAATTATTTCTGTTTATTTCTATCTAATCTATCTATCTATCTATCTATCTATCTATCTATCTATCTATCTATCTATCTGTTACCAATCTAATTATTTCTGTTGATTTCTGTCTAATCTGTTTATCTATCTATCCATCTTCTATCTATCTATCTATCTATCTATCAATCTATCTATCTATATCTATCTGTTATCAATCTTATTATTTCTGTTTATTTCTGTCTCATCTGTTTATCTATCTATTCATCTTCTATCTATCTATCTATCTATCTATCTATCTATCTATCTATCTATCTATCATCAATCTAATTATTTCTGTTTATATCTATCTATCTATCTATCTGTCTATCTATCTATCTATCTATCACCAATCTAATTATTTCTGTTTATATCTATCTATCTATCTATCTATCTATCTATCTATCTATCTATCTATGTCCCTCCCCCCTGACTGTCTGTCTGTCTGTCTATCTATCTATCTATCTATCTATCTATCTATCTATCTATCTATCTATCTATTTATCTATCTATCTGTTACCAATCTAATCATTTCTGTTTATTTCTATCTAATCTGTTTATCTATCTATCTATCTATCTATCTATCTATCTATCTATCTATGTCCCTCCCCCCTGACTGTCTGTCTGTCTGTCTGTCTATCTATCTATCTATCTATCTATCTATCTATCTATCTATCTATCTATCTATTTATCTATCTATCTGTTACCAATCTAATCATTTCTGTTTATTTCTATCTAATCTATCTATCTATCTATCTATCTATCTATCTTTTACCAATCTAATTATTTCTGTTTATTTCTATCTAATCTGTTTATCTATCTATCTATCTATCTATCTATCTATCTATCTATGCCCCTCCCCCCTGACTGTCTGTCTGTCTATCTATCTATCTATCTATCTATCTATCTATCTATCTATCTATCATCTATCGATCTATCTGTTACTAATCTAATTATGTCTGTTTATTTCTATCTAATCTGTTTATCTATCTATCTATCTATCTATCTATCTATCTATCTATCTATCTTTTACCAATCTAATTATTTCTGTTTATTTCTATCTAATCTGTTTATCTATCCATCTTCTATCTATCTATCTATCTATCTATCTATCTATCTATCTATCTATCTGTTAGCAATCTAATTATTTCTCTTTATTTCTATCTAATCTATCTATCTATCTATCTATCTATCTATCTATCTATCTATCTATATCTATCTGTTACCAATCTAATTATTTCTGTTTATTTCTATCTAATCTATCTATCTATCTATCTATCTATCTATCTATCTATCTATCTATCTATGTATCTATCTATCTGTTACCAATCTAATTATTACTGTTTATTTCTGTCTAATCTGTTTATCTATCTATCCATCTTCTATCTATCTATCTATCTATCTATCAATCTATCTATCTATATCTATCTGTTATCAATCTTATTATTTCTGTTTATTTCTATGTAATCTATCTATCTATCTCTCTATCTATCATCTATCTATCTATCTATCTATCTATCTATCTATCTATCTATCTATCTGTTACCAATCTAATTATTTCTGTTTATTTCTGTCTAATCTGTTTATCTAATCTTTTTATCTATCTATCTATCTATCTATCTATCTATCTATTTATCTATCTATCTATGTTTTACCAATCTAATTATTTCTGTTTATTTCTATCTATCTATCTTTCTATCTGTCTGTCTGTCTTTCCATCTTCTATCAATCTATCTATCCATATATCTATCATCAGTCTGTCTATCTATCTATCTATCTATCTATCTATCTATCTATCAATCTTTCTATCTATCTATCTATCTATCTATCTATCTATCTATTACCAATCTAATTATTTCTGTTTATTTCTGTCTAATCTTTTTGTCTATCTATCCATCTTCTAACTATCTATCTATCTATCTATCTATCTATCTATCTATCACCAATCTAATTATTTCTGTTTATATCTATCTATCTATCTATCTATCTATCTATCTATCTATCCATCTATCTATCATCTATCTATCTATCTGTTACCAATCTAATTATTTCTGTTTATTTCTATCTAATCTGTTTATCTATCTATCTATCTATCTATCTATCTATCTATCTATCTATCTATCTATCTATCTATCTTTTACCAATCTAATTATTTCTGTTTATTTCTATCTAATCTGTTTATCTATCTATCTATCTATCTATCTATCTATCTATCTATCTATCTATGTCCCTCCCCCCTGACTGTCTGTCTGTCTGTCTGTCTGTCTATCTATCTATCTATCTATCTATCTATCTATCTATTACCAAGCTAATTATTTCTGTTTATTTCTGTCTAATCTGTTTATCTATCTATCCATCTTCCATCTATCTATCTATCAATCTATCTATCTATCTATATCTATCTGTTACCAATCTAATTATTTCTGTTTATTTCTGTCTAATCTGTTTATCTATCTATCCATCTTCTATCTATCTATCTATCTATCTATCAATATATCTATCTATCTATATCTATCTGTTACCAATCTAATTATTTCTGTTTATTTCTATCTAATCTATCTATCAATCTATCTATCTATCTATCTATCTATCTATCTATCTATCTATCTATCTGTTACCAATCTAATTATTTCTGTTTATTTCTGTCTAATGTTTATCTATCTATCCATCTTCTATCTATCTATCTATCTATCAATCTATCTATCTATACCTATCTGTTACCAATCTAATTATTTCTGTTTATTTCTTTGTAATCTATCTATCTATCTCTCTATCTATCATTTATCTATCTATCTATTTATCTATCTATCTATCTATCTATCTATCTGTTACCAATCTAATTATTTCTGTTTATTTCTGTCTAATCTGTTTATCTAATCTTTTTATCTATCTATCTATCTATCTATCTATCTATCTATCTATTTATCTATCTATCTATATTTTACCAATCTAATTATGTCTGTTTATTTCTATCTATCTATCTTTCTATCTGTCTGTCTGTCTTTCCATCTTCTATCAATCTATCTATCCATATATCTATCATCAGTCTGTCTGTCTATCTATCTATCTATCTATCTATCTATCTATCTATCTATCTATCTATGTATCTATCAATCTTTCTATCTATCTATCTATCTATCTATCTATCTATCTATCTATCTATCTATCTATTACCAATCTAATTATTTCTGTTTATTTCTGTCTAATCTTTTTGTCTATCTATCCATCTTCTAACAATCTATCTATCTATCTATCTATCTATCATCAATTTAATTATTTCTGTTTATATCTATCTATCTATCTATCTATCTATCTATCTATCTATCTATCACCAATCTAATTATTTCTGTTTATATCTATCTATCTATCTATCTATCTATCTATCTATCTATCTATCTATCATCTATCTATCTATCTGTTACCAATCTAATTATTTCTGTTTATTTCTATCTAATCTGTTTATCTTTCTATCTATCTATCTATCTATCTATCTATCTATCTATCAATCTATCTATCTATCTATCTATCTATATCTATCTGTTACCAATCTAATTATTTCTGTTTATTTCTATGTAATCTCTCTCTCTCTCTCTATCTATCATCTATCTATCTATCTATCTATCTATCTATCTATCTATCTATCTATCTATCTATATCTATCTGTTACCAATCTAATTATTTCTGTTTATTTCTATCTAATCTATCTATCAATCTATCTATCAATCTATCTATCTATCTATCTATCTATCTATCTATCTATCTATCTATCTGTTACCAATCTAATTATTTCTGTTTATTTCTGTCTAATCTGTTTATCTATCTATCCATCTTCTATCTAACTATCTATCTATCTATCTATCTATCTATATCTATCTGTTACCAATCTAATTATTTCTGTTTATTTCTATGTAATCTATCTATCTCTCTCTCTCTCTATCATCTATCTATCTATCTATCTATCTATCTATCTATCTATCTATCTATCTGTTACCAATCTAATTATTTCTGTTTATTTCTGTCTAATCTGTTTATCTAATCTTTTTATCTATCTATCTATCTATCTATCTATCTATCTATCTATCTATCTATCTATCTATCTATTTATCTATCTATCTATCTTTTACCAATCTAATTATTTCTGTTTATTTCTATCTATCTTTCTATCTGTCTGTCTGTCTTTCCATCTTCTATCAATCTATCTATCCATATATCTATCATCAGTCTGTCTATCTATCTATCTATCTATCTATCTATCTATCTATCATCAGTCTGTCTGTCTATCTATCTATCTATGTATCTATCTATCTATCTATCTATTACCAATCTAATTATTTCTGTTTATTTCTGTCTAATCTGTTTATCTATCTATCCATCTTCTATCTATCTATCTATCTATCTATCTATCTATCTATCTATCATCAATCCAATTATTTCTGTTTATATCTATCTATCTATCTATCTATCTATCTATCTATCTTTCTGTCTGTCTATCCATCTTCTATCTATCTATCTATCTATCTATCTATCATCAGTCTGTCTGTCTATCTATCTATCTATGTATCTATCTATCTATGTATCTATCTATGTATCTATCTATCTGTTACCAATCTAATTATTTCTGTTTATTTCTGTCTAATCTGTTTATCTATCTATCCATCTTCTATCTATCTATCTATCTATCTATCTATCTATCTATCTATCTATCTGTTACCAATCTAATTATTTCTGTTTATTTCTGTCTAATCTGTTTATCTATCTATCCATCTTCTATCTAACTATCTATCTATCAGTCTATCTATCTATATCTATCTGTTACCAATCTAATTATTTCTGTTTATTTCTATGTAATCTATCTCTCTCTCTCTCTCTCTCTCTCTCTCTCTATCTATCTATCTATCGATCTATCTGTTACCAATCTAATTATTTCTGTTTATTTCTGTCTAATCTGTTTATCTAATCTTTTTATCTATCTATCTATCTATTTATCTATCCATCTATCTTTTCCCAATCTAATTATTTCTGTTTATTTCTACCTGTCTGTCTGTCTTTCCATCTTCTATCAATCTATCTATCCATATATCTATCATCAGTCTGCCTATCTATCTATCTATCTATCTATCTATCTATCTATCTATCATCAGTCTGTCTATCTATCTATCTATGTATCTATGTATCTATCTATCTATCTATTACCAATCTAATTATTTCTGTTTATTTCTGTCTAATCTGTTTATCTATCTATCCATCTTCTATCTATCTATCTATCTATCTATCTATCTATCTATCTATCTATCTATCTATCATCAATCCAATTATTTCTGTTTATATCTATCTATCTATCTATCTATCATCTATCTATCTATCTATCTATCTATCTATCAATCTTTCTGTCTGTCTATCCATCTTCTATCTATCTATCTATCATCTATCTATCTATCTATCTATCTTTCTGTATGTCTATCCATCTTCTATCTATCTATCTATCTATCATCAGTCTGTCTGTCTATCTATCTATCTATGTAACTATCTATCTATGTATCTATCTATCTATCTATCTGTTACCAATCTAATTATTTCTGTTTATTTCTGTCTAATCTGTTTATCTATCTAGCCATCTTCTATCTATCTATCTATCTATCTATCTATCTATCTATCTATCTATCTATCTATCTATCAATCTATCTATCTATCTATATCTATCTGTTACCAATCTAATTATTTCTGTTTATTTCTATCTAATCTATCTATCTATCAATCTATCTATCTATCTATCTATCTATCCATCTATCTATCTATCTGTTACCAATCTAATTATTTCTGTTTATTTCGGTCTAATCTGTTTATCTATCTATCCATCTTCTATCTCTCTATCTATCTATCTATCAATCTATCTATCTATATCTATCTGTTACCAATCTAATTATTTCTGTTTATTTCTATCTAATCTCTCTCTCTCTCTCTCTATCTATCTATCTATCTATCTATCTATCTATCTATCTATCTATCTATCTATCTATCTGTTACCAATCTAATTATTTCTGTTTATTTCTGTCTAATCTGTTAATCTATCTATCTATCCATCTTCTATCTATCTATCTATCTATCTATCTATCTATCTATCTATCTATCTTTTACCAATCTAATTATTTCTGTTTATTTCTATCTATCTATCTTTCTATCCATCTTCTATCTATCTATCTATCTATCTATCTATCTATCTATCTATCTATCATCAATCCAATTATTTCTGTTTATATCTATCTATCTATCTATCTATCTATCTATCATCAGTCTGTCTGTCTATCTATCTATCTATGTATCTATCTATCTATGTATCTATCTATCTATCTATCTGTTACCAATCTAATTATTTCTGTTTATTTCTGTCTCATCTGTTTATCTATCCATCTTCTATCTATCTATCTATCTATCTATCTATCTATCTATCTATCTATCTATCTATCTATCTGTTAGCAATCTAATTATTTCTCTTTATTTCTATCTAATCTATCTATCTATCAATCAATCTATCTATCTATCTATCTATCTATCTATCTATCTATCTATCTATCTATCTGTTACCAATCTAATTATTTCTGTTTATTTCTGTCTAATCTGTTTATCTATCTAGCCATCTTCTATCTATCTATCTATCTATCTATCTATCTATCTATCTATCATCAATCCAATTATTTCTGTTTATATCTATCTATCTATCTATCTATCTATCTATCTATCATCAGTCTGTCTGTCTATCTATCTATCTATGTATCTATCTATCTATGTATCTATCTATCTATCTGTTACCAATCTAATTATTTCTGTTTATTTCTGTCTCATCTGTTTATCTATCCATCTTCTATCTATCTATCTATCTATCTATCTATCTATCTATCTATCTATCTATCTATTTGTTAGCAAACTAATTATTTCTCTTTATTTCTATCTAATCTATCTATCTATCAATCAATCTATCTATCTATCTATCTATCTATCTATCTATCTATCTATCTATCTGTTACCAATCTAATTATTTCTGTTTATTTCTGTCTAATCTGTTTATCTATCTAGCCATCTTCTATCTATCAATCTATCTATCTATCTATCTATCTATCTATCTATCTATCTATCTATCTATCTCTTACCAATCTAATTATTTCTGTTTATTTCTGTCTAATCTGTTTATCTATCTATCCATCTTCTAACTATCTATGTGTCAATCGATCTATCTATATCTATCTGTTACCAATCTAATTATTTCTGTTTATTTCTATGTAATCTATCTATCTCTCTCTCTATCTATCTATCATCTACCTGTTACCAATCTAATTATTTCTGTTTATTTCTGTCTAATCTGTTTATCTAATCTTTTTATCTATCTATCTATCTATCTATCTATCTATCTATCTATCTATCTATCTATCTATTTATCTATCTATCTATCTTTTACCAATCTAATTATTTCTGTTTATTTCTATCTATCTTTCTATCTGTCTGTCTGTCTTTCCATCTTCTATCAATCTATCTATCCATATATCTATCATCAGTCTGTCTATCTATCTATCTATCTATCTATCTATCTATCTATCTATCTATCATCAGTCTGTCTGTCTATCTATCTATGTATCTATCTATCTATCTATCTATTACCAATCTAATTATTTCTGTTTATTTCTGTCTAATCTGTTTATCTATCTATCCATCTTCTATCTATCTATCTATCTATCTATCTATCTATCTATCTATCTATCTTTTACCAATGTAATTATTTCTGTTTATTTCTATCTATCTATCTTTCTATCCATCTTCTATCTATCTATCTATCTATCTATCTATCTATCTATCTATCTATCTATCATCAATCCAATTATTTCTGTTTATATCTATCTATCTATCTATCTATCTATCTATCTATCTATCTATCATCAGTCTGTCTGTCTATCTATCTATCTATCTATCTATCTATCTATCTATCTATCTATGTATCTATCTATCTATCTATCTGTTACCAATCTAATTATTTCTGTTTATTTCTGTCTCATCTGTTTATCTATCCATCTTCTATCTATCTATCTATCTATCTATCTATCTATCTATCTATCTGTTAGCAATCTAATTATTTCTCTTTATTTCTATCTAATCTATCTATCTATCTATCAATCTATCTATCTATCTATCTATCTATCTATCTGTTACCAATCTAATTATTTCTGTTTATTTCTGTCTAATCTGTTTATCTATCTATCCATCTTCTATCTATCTATCTATCTATCTATCTATCTATCTATCATCAATCCAATTATTTCTGTTTATATCTATCTATCTATCTATCTATCTATCATCAGTCTGTCTGTCTATCTATCTATCTATGTATCTATCTATCTATGTATCTATCTATCTATCTATCTGTTACCAATCTAATTATTTCTGTTTATTTCTGTCTCATCTGTTTATCTATCCATCTTCTATCTATCTATCTATCTATCTATCTATCTATCTATCTATCTATCTATCTATCTATTTGTTAGCAATCTAATTATTTCTCTTTATTTCTATCTAATCTATCTATCTATCTATCAATCAATCTATCTATCTATCTATCTATCTATCTATCTATCTATCTATCTATCTGTTACCAATCTAATTATTTCTGTTTATTTCTGTCTAATCTGTTTATCTATCTAGCCATCTTCTATCTATCAATCTATCTATCTATCTATCTATCTATCTATCTATCTATCTATCTATCTATCTATCTCTTACCAATCTAATTATTTCTGTTTATTTCTGTCTAATCTGTTTATCTATCTATCCATCTTCTAACTATCTATGTATCAATCGATCTATCTATATCTATCTGTTACCAATCTAATTATTTCTGTTTATTTCTATGTAATCTATCTCTCTCTCTCTCTATCTATCTATCATCTATCTATCTATCTATCTATCTATCTATCTATCTATCTATCTATCTATCTATCTGTTACCAATCTAATTATTTCTGTTTATTTCTGTCTAATCTGTTTATCTAATCTTTTTATCTATCTATCTATCTATCTATCTATCTATCTATCTATCTATCTATCTATTTATCTATCTATCTATCTTTTACCAATCTAATTATTTCTGTTTATTTCTATCTATCTTTCTATCTGTCTGTCTGTCTTTCCATCTTCTATCAATCTATCTATCCATATATCTATCATCAGTCTGTCTATCTATCCATCTATCTATCTATCTATCATCAGTCTGTCTGTCTATCTATCTATCTATGTATCTATCTATCTATCTATCTATCTATTACCAATCTAATTATTTCTGTTTTTTTCTGTCTAATCTGTTTATCTATCTATCCATCTTCTATCTATCTATCTATCTATCTATCTATCTATCTATCTATCTATCTATCATCAATCCAATTATTTCTGTTTATATCTATCTATCTATCTATCATCTATCTATCTATCTATCTCTCTTTCTGTCTGTCTATCCATCTTCTATCTATCTATCTATCTATCTATCTATATACCGATCTACGCACCTCCCCTGACTGTCTGTCTGTCTATCTATCTATCTATCTATCTATCTTTCTATCTATCTATCTATCTCTCTGTCTATCCATCTTCTATCTATCTATCTATCTATCTATCTATCTATCTATCTATCATCAATCCAATTATTTCTGTTTATATCTATCTATCTATCTATCATCTATCTATCTATCTATCTATCTTTCTGTATGTCTATCCATCTTCTATCTATCTATCTATCTATCATCAGTCTGTCTGTCTATCTATCTATCTATCTATGTATCTATCTATCTATGTATCTATCTATCTATCTATCTATCTATCTGTTACCAATCTAATTATTTCTGTTTATTTCTGTCTAATCTGTTTATCTATCTAGCCATCTTCTATCTATCTATCTATCTATCAATCTATCTATCATCAGTCTGTCTGTCTATCTATCTATCTATGTATCTATCTATCTATGTATCTATCTATCTATCTGTTACCAATCTAATTATTTCTGTTTATTTCTGTCTCATCTGTTTATCTATCCATCTTCTTTCTATCTATCTATCTATCTATCTATCTATCTATCTATCTATCTATCTATTTGTTAGCAAACTAATTATTTCTCTTTATTTCTATCTAATCTATCTATCTATCAATCAATCAATCTATCTATCTATCTATCTATCTATCTATCTATCTATCTATCTGTTACCAATCTAATTATTTCTGTTTATTTCTGTCTAATCTGTTTATCTATCTAGCCATCTTCTATCTATCAAT
>JAKOOJ010000033.1:3322500-3345000 GCA_022577455.1 Arizona elegans | reverse complement strand
TCTATCTATCTATGTTTTACCAATCTAATTATTTCTGTTTATTTCTATCTATCTATCTTTCTATCTGTCTGTCTGTCTTTCCATCTTCTATCAATCTATCTATCCATATATCTATCATCAGTCTGTCTATCTATCTATCTATCTATCTATCTATCTATCTATCAATCTTTCTATCTATCTATCTATCTATCTATCTATCTATCTATCTATTACCAATCTAATTATTTCTGTTTATTTCTGTCTAATCTTTTTGTCTATCTATCCATCTTCTAACTATCTATCTATCTATCTATCTATCTATCTATCTATCTATCTATCACCAATCTAATTATTTCTGTTTATATCTATCTATCTATCTATCTATCTATCTATCTATCTATCCATCTATCTATCATCTATCTATCTATCTGTTACCAATCTAATTATTTCTGTTTATTTCTATCTAATCTGTTTATCTATCTATCTATCTATCTATCTATCTATCTATCTATCTATCTATCTATCTATCTATCTTTTACCAATCTAATTATTTCTGTTTATTTCTATCTAATCTGTTTATCTATCTATCTATCTATCTATCTATCTATCTATCTATCTATCTATGTCCCTCCCCCCTGACTGTCTGTCTGTCTGTCTGTCTGTCTATCTATCTATCTATCTATCTATCTATCTATCTATTACCAAGCTAATTATTTCTGTTTATTTCTGTCTAATCTGTTTATCTATCTATCCATCTTCCATCTATCTATCTATCAATCTATCTATCTATCTATATCTATCTGTTACCAATCTAATTATTTCTGTTTATTTCTGTCTAATCTGTTTATCTATCTATCCATCTTCTATCTATCTATCTATCTATCTATCAATATATCTATCTATCTATATCTATCTGTTACCAATCTAATTATTTCTGTTTATTTCTATCTAATCTATCTATCAATCTATCTATCTATCTATCTATCTATCTATCTATCTATCTATCTATCTATCTGTTACCAATCTAATTATTTCTGTTTATTTCTGTCTAATGTTTATCTATCTATCCATCTTCTATCTATCTATCTATCTATCAATCTATCTATCTATACCTATCTGTTACCAATCTAATTATTTCTGTTTATTTCTTTGTAATCTATCTATCTATCTCTCTATCTATCATTTATCTATCTATCTATTTATCTATCTATCTATCTATCTATCTATCTGTTACCAATCTAATTATTTCTGTTTATTTCTGTCTAATCTGTTTATCTAATCTTTTTATCTATCTATCTATCTATCTATCTATCTATCTATCTATTTATCTATCTATCTATATTTTACCAATCTAATTATGTCTGTTTATTTCTATCTATCTATCTTTCTATCTGTCTGTCTGTCTTTCCATCTTCTATCAATCTATCTATCCATATATCTATCATCAGTCTGTCTGTCTATCTATCTATCTATCTATCTATCTATCTATCTATCTATCTATGTATCTATCAATCTTTCTATCTATCTATCTATCTATCTATCTATCTATCTATCTATCTATCTATCTATCTATTACCAATCTAATTATTTCTGTTTATTTCTGTCTAATCTTTTTGTCTATCTATCCATCTTCTAACAATCTATCTATCTATCTATCTATCTATCATCAATTTAATTATTTCTGTTTATATCTATCTATCTATCTATCTATCTATCTATCTATCTATCTATCACCAATCTAATTATTTCTGTTTATATCTATCTATCTATCTATCTATCTATCTATCTATCTATCTATCTATCATCTATCTATCTATCTGTTACCAATCTAATTATTTCTGTTTATTTCTATCTAATCTGTTTATCTTTCTATCTATCTATCTATCTATCTATCTATCTATCTATCAATCTATCTATCTATCTATCTATCTATCTATATCTATCTGTTACCAATCTAATTATTTCTGTTTATTTCTATGTAATCTCTCTCTCTCTCTCTATCTATCATCTATCTATCTATCTATCTATCTATCTATCTATCTATCTATCTATCTATCTATATCTATCTGTTACCAATCTAATTATTTCTGTTTATTTCTATCTAATCTATCTATCAATCTATCTATCAATCTATCTATCTATCTATCTATCTATCTATCTATCTATCTATCTATCTATCTGTTACCAATCTAATTATTTCTGTTTATTTCTGTCTAATCTGTTTATCTATCTATCCATCTTCTATCTAACTATCTATCTATCTATCTATCTATCTATATCTATCTGTTACCAATCTAATTATTTCTGTTTATTTCTATGTAATCTATCTATCTCTCTCTCTCTCTATCATCTATCTATCTATCTATCTATCTATCTATCTATCTATCTATCTATCTGTTACCAATCTAATTATTTCTGTTTATTTCTGTCTAATCTGTTTATCTAATCTTTTTATCTATCTATCTATCTATCTATCTATCTATCTATCTATCTATCTATCTATCTATCTATTTATCTATCTATCTATCTTTTACCAATCTAATTATTTCTGTTTATTTCTATCTATCTTTCTATCTGTCTGTCTGTCTTTCCATCTTCTATCAATCTATCTATCCATATATCTATCATCAGTCTGTCTATCTATCTATCTATCTATCTATCTATCTATCTATCATCAGTCTGTCTGTCTATCTATCTATCTATGTATCTATCTATCTATCTATCTATTACCAATCTAATTATTTCTGTTTATTTCTGTCTAATCTGTTTATCTATCTATCCATCTTCTATCTATCTATCTATCTATCTATCTATCTATCTATCTATCATCAATCCAATTATTTCTGTTTATATCTATCTATCTATCTATCTATCTATCTATCTATCTATCTATCTTTCTGTCTGTCTATCCATCTTCTATCTATCTATCTATCTATCTATCTATCATCAGTCTGTCTGTCTATCTATCTATCTATGTATCTATCTATCTATGTATCTATCTATGTATCTATCTATCTGTTACCAATCTAATTATTTCTGTTTATTTCTGTCTAATCTGTTTATCTATCTATCCATCTTCTATCTATCTATCTATCTATCTATCTATCTATCTATCTATCTGTTACCAATCTAATTATTTCTGTTTATTTCTGTCTAATCTGTTTATCTATCTATCCATCTTCTATCTAACTATCTATCTATCAGTCTATCTATCTATATCTATCTGTTACCAATCTAATTATTTCTGTTTATTTCTATGTAATCTATCTCTCTCTCTCTCTCTCTCTCTCTCTCTCTATCTATCTATCTATCGATCTATCTGTTACCAATCTAATTATTTCTGTTTATTTCTGTCTAATCTGTTTATCTAATCTTTTTATCTATCTATCTATCTATTTATCTATCCATCTATCTTTTCCCAATCTAATTATTTCTGTTTATTTCTACCTGTCTGTCTGTCTTTCCATCTTCTATCAATCTATCTATCCATATATCTATCATCAGTCTGCCTATCTATCTATCTATCTATCTATCTATCTATCTATCTATCATCAGTCTGTCTATCTATCTATCTATGTATCTATGTATCTATCTATCTATCTATTACCAATCTAATTATTTCTGTTTATTTCTGTCTAATCTGTTTATCTATCTATCCATCTTCTATCTATCTATCTATCTATCTATCTATCTATCTATCTATCTATCTATCATCAATCCAATTATTTCTGTTTATATCTATCTATCTATCTATCTATCATCTATCTATCTATCTATCTATCTATCTATCAATCTTTCTGTCTGTCTATCCATCTTCTATCTATCTATCTATCTATCTATCTATCTATCTATCTATCTATCATCAGTCTGTCTGTCTATCTATCTATCTATGTATCTATCTATGTATCTATCTATCTATCTATCTGTTACCAATCTAATTATTTCTGTTTATTTCTGTCTAATCTGTTTATGTATCTATCCATCTTCTATCTATCTATCTATCTATCTATCTATCTATCTATCTATCTATGTATCTATCTATCTGTTAGCAATCTAATTATTTCTCTTTATTTCTATCTAATCTATCTATCTATCAATCTATCTATCTATCTATCTATCTATCTATCTATCTATCTATCTATCTGTTACCAATCTAATTATTTCTGTTTATTTCTGTCTAATCTGTTTATCTATATATCCATCTTCTATCTATCTATCTATCTATCTATCTATATCTATCTGTTACCAATCTAATTATTTCTGTTTATTTCTATCTAATCTATCTATCTATCTATCTATCTATCTATCTATCTATCTATCTATCTATCTGTTAGCAATCTAATTATTTCTCTTTATTTCTATCTAATCAATCTATCTATCTATCAATCAATCTATCTATCTATCTATCTATCTATCTATCTATCTATCTATCTATCTGTTACCAATCTAATTATTTCTGTTTATTTCTGTCTAATCTGTTTATCTATCTAGCCATCTTCTATCTATCTATCTATCTATCTATCTATCAATCTATCTATCTATCTATATCTATCTGTTACCAATCTAATTATTTCTGTTTATTTCTATCTAATCTATCTATCAATCTATCTATCTATCTATCTATCTATCCATCTATCTATCTATCTGTTACCAATCTAATTATTTCTGTTTATTTCGGTCTAATCTGTTTATCTATCTATCCATCTTCTATCTCTCTATCTATCTATCTATCAATCTATCTATCTATATCTATCTGTTACCAATCTAATTATTTCTGTTTATTTCTATCTAATCTCTCTCTCTCTCTCTCTCTCTATCATCTATCTATCTATCTATCTACCTATCTATCTATCTATCTATCTATCTATCTATCTATCTGTTACCAATCTAATTATTTCTGTTTATTTCTGTCTAATCTGTTCATCTATCTATCTATCCATCTTCTATCTATCTATCTATCTATCTATCTATCTATCTATCTATCTATCTTTTACCAATCTAATTATTTCTGTTTATTTCTATCTATCTATCTTTCTATCCATCTTCTATCTATCTATCTATCTATCTATCTATCTATCTATCATCAATCCAATTATTTCTGTTTATATCTATCTATCTATCTATCTATCATCAGTCTGTCTGTCTATCTATCTATCTATGTATCTATCTATCTATGTATCTATCTATCTATCTATCTGTTACCAATCTAATTATTTCTGTTTATTTCTGTCTCATCTGTTTATCTATCCATCTTCTATCTATCTATCTATCTATCTATCTATCTATCTATCTATCTATCTATCTATCTGTTAGCAATCTAATTATTTCTCTTTATTTCTATCTAATCTATCTATCTATCTATCAATCTATCTATCTATCTATCTATCTATCTATCTGTTACCAATCTAATTATTTCTGTTTATTTCTTTCTAATCTGTTTATCTATCTAGCCATCTTCTATCTATCTATCTATCTATCTATCTATCATCAATCCAATTATTTCTGTTTATATCTATCTATGTATCTATCTATCATCAGTCTGTCTGTCTATCTATCTATCTATGTATCTATCTATCTATGTATCTATCTATCTATCTATCTATCTATCTATCTATCTATCTGTTACCAATCTAATTATTTCTGTTTATTTCTGTCTAATCTGTTTATCTATCTAGCCATCTTCTACCTATCTATCTATCTATCTATATATCTATCTATCTATCTCTTACCAATCTAATTATTTCTGTTTATTTCTGTCTAATCTGTTTATCTATCTATCCATCTTCTAACTATCTATGTATCAATCGATCTATCTATATCTATCTAATTATTTCTGTTTATTTCTATGTAATCTATCTCTCTCTCTCTCTCTATCTATCATCTATCTATCTATCTATCTATCTATCTATCTATCTATCTATCTATCTGTTACCAATCTAATTATTTCTGTTTATTTCTGTCTAATCTGTTTATCTAATCTTTTTATCTATCTATCTATCTATCTATCTATCTATCTATCTATCTATCTATCTATTTATCTATCTATCTATCTTTTACCAATCTAATTATTTCTGTTTATTTCTATCTATCTTTCTATCTGTCTGTCTGTCTTTCCATCTTCTATCAATCTATCTATCCATATATCTATCATCAGTCTGTCAATCTATCTATCTATCTATCTATCTATCTATCTATCTATCTATCTATCATCAGTCTGTCTGTCTATCTATCTATGTATCTATCTATCTATCTGTTACCAATCTAATTATTTCTGTTTATTTCTGTCTAATCTGTTTATCTATCTATCCATCTTCTATCTATCTATCTATCTATCTATCTATCTATCTATCTATCTGTTAGCAATCTAATTATTTCTCTTTATTTCTATCTAATCTATCTATCAATCTATCTATCTATCTATCTATCTATCTATCTGTTACCAATCTAATTATTTCTGTTTATTTCTGTCTAATCTGTTTATCTATCTATCCATCTTCTATCTATCTATCTATCTATCTATCTATCTATCTATCTATCTATCTATCTATCTATCTATCTATATCTATCTGTTACCAATCTAATTATTTCTGTTTATTTCTATCTAATCTATCTATCTATCTATCTATCTATCTATCTATCTATCTATCTATCTATCTATCTATCTGTTACCAATCTAATTATTTCTGTTTATTTCTGTCTAATCTGTTCATCTATCTATCCATCTTCTATCTATCTATCTATCTATCTATCTATCTATCTATCTATCTATCTTTTACCAATCTAATTATTTCTGTTTATTTCTATCTATCTATCTTTCTATCTATCTGTCTGTCTTTCCATCTTCTATCAATCTATCTATCCATCTATCTATCATCAGTCTGTCTATCTATCTTTCTATCTATCTATCTATCTATCTATCTATCTATCTATCTATTACCAATCTAATTATTTCTGTTTATTTCTGTCTCATCTGTTTATCTATCTATTCATCTTCTATCTATCTATCTATCTATCTATCTGTTAGCAATCTAATTATTTCTCTTTATTTCTATCTAATCTATCTATCTATCTATCAATCTATCTATCTATCTATCTATCTATCTATCTATCTATCTATCTATCTATCTGTTACCAATCTAATTATTTCTGTTTATTTCTTTCTAATCTGTTTATCTATCTAGCCATTTTCTATCTATCTATCTATCTATCTATCTATCTATCTATCATCAATCCAATTATTTCTGTTTATATCTATCTATGTATCTATCTATCATCAGTCTGTCTGTCTATCTATCTATCTATGTATCTATCTATCTATGTATCTATCTATCTATCTATCTATCTATCTATCTATCTGTTACCAATCTAATTATTTCTGTTTATTTCTGTCTAATCTGTTTATCTATCTAGCCATCTTCTACCTACCTATCTATCTATCTATCTATCTATCTATCTATCTCTTACCAATCTAATTATTTCTGTTTATTTCTGTCTAATCTGTTTATCTATCTATCCATCTTCTAACTATCTATGTATCAATCGATCTATCTATATCTATCTAATTATTTCTGTTTATTTCTATGTAATCTATCTATCTCTCTCTCTCTCTATCTATCATCTATCTATCTATCTATCTATCTATCTATCTATCTATCTAGCTATCTGTTACCAATCTAATTATTTCTGTTTATTTCTGTCTAATCTGTTTATCTAATCTTTTTATCTATCTATCTATCTTTCTATCTATCTATCTATCTATCTATCTATCTATCTATCTATCTATCTATTTATCTATCTATCTATCTTTTACCAATCTAATTATTTCTGTTTATTTCTATCTATCTTTCTATCTGTCTGTCTGTCTTTCCATCTTCTATCAATCTATCTATCCATATATCTATCATCAGTCTGTCAATCTATCTATCTATCTATCTATCTATCTATCTATCTATCTATCTATCTATCATCAGTCTGTCTGTCTATCTATCTATGTATCTATCTATCTATCTATCTCTTACCAATCTAATTATTTCTGTTTATTTCTGTCTAATCTGTTTATCTATCTATCCATCTTCTATCTATCTATCTATCTATCTATCTATCTATCTATCTATCTATCTGTTAGCAATCTAATTATTTCTCTTTATTTCTATCTAATCTATCTATCAATCTATCTATCTATCTATCTATCTATCTATCTATCTATCTATCTATCTGTTACCAATCTAATTATTTCTGTTTATTTCTGTCTAATCTGTTTATCTATCTATCCATCTTCTATCTATCTATCTATCTATCTATCTATCTATCTATCTATCTATCTATCTATCTATCTATCTATATCTATCTGTTACCAATCTAATTATTTCTGTTTATTTCTATCTAATCTATCTATCTATCTATCTATCTATCTATCTATCTATCTATCTATCTGTTACCAATCTAATTATTTCTGTTTATTTCTGTCTAATCTGTTCATCTATCTATCCATCTTCTATCTATCTATCTATCTATCTATCTATCTATCTATCTATCTTTTACCAATCTAATTATTTCTGTTTATTTCTATCTATCTATCTTTCTATCTATCTGTCTGTCTTTCCATCTTCTATCAATCTATCTATCCATCTATCTATCATCAGTCTGTCTATCTATCTATCTATCTATCTATCTATCTATCTATCTATCTATTACCAATCTAATTATTTCTGTTTATTTCTGTCTCATCTGTTTATCTATCTATTCATCTTCTATCTATCTATCTATCTATCTATCTATCATCAATCTAATTATTTCTGTTTATATCTATCTATCTATCTATCTATCTATCTATCTACCACCAATCTAATTATTTCTGTTTATATCTATCTATCTATCTATCTATCTATCTATCTATCTATCTATCTATGTCCCTCCCCCCTGACTGTCTGTCTGTCTGTCTATCTATCTATCTATCTATCTATCTATCTATCTATCTATCTATTTATCTATCTATCTGTTACCAATCTAATCATTTCTGTTTATTTCTATCTAATCTGTTTATCTATCTATCTATCTATCTATCCATCCATCTATCTATCTATCTATCTATCTATCTATCTATCTTTTACCAATCTAATTATTTCTGTTTATTTCTATCTAATCTGTCTATCTATCTATCTATCTATCTATCTATCTATCTATCTATCTATCTATCTATGTCCCTCCCCCTGACTGTCTGTCTGTCTGTCTATCTATCTATCTATCTATCTATCTATCTATCTATCTATCTATCTATCATCTATCGATCTATCTGTTACTAATCTAATTATTTCTGTTTATTTCTATCTAATCTGTTTTATCTATCTATCTATCTATCTATCTATCTATCTATCTATCTATCTATCTTTTACCAATCTAATTATTTCTGTTTATTTCTATCTAATTTGTTTATCTATCCATCTTCTATCTATCTATCTATCTATCTATCTATCTATCTATCTATCTATCTATCTATCTATCTGTTAGCAATCTAATTATTTCTCTTTATTTCTATCTAATCTAGCTATCTATCAATCTATCTATCTATCTATCTATCTATCTATCTATCTATATCTATCTGTTACCAATCTAATTATTTCTGTTTATTTCTATCTAATCTATCTATCTATCTATCTATCTATCTATCTATCTATCTATCTATCTATCTATCTATCTATCTGTTACCAATCTAATTATTTCTGTTTATTTCTGTCTAATCTGTTTATCTATCTATCCATCTTCTATCTATCTATCTATCTATCTATCTATCAATCTATCTATCTATATCTATCTGTTATCAATCTAATTATTTCTGTTTATTTCTATGTAATCTATCTATCTCTCTCTCTATCTATCATCTATCTATCTATCTATCTATCTATCTATCTATCTATCTATCTATCTATCTATCTATCTATCTGTTACCAATCTAATTATTTCTGTTTATTTCTGTCTAATCTGTTTATCTAATCTTTTTATCTATCTATCTATCTATCTATCTATCTATCTATCTATCTATCTATCTATTTATCTATCTATCTATCTTTTACCAATCTAATTATTTCTGTTTATTTCTATCTATCTTTCTATCTGTCTGTCTGTCTTTCCATCTTCTATCAATCTATCTATCCATATATCTATCATCAGTCTGTCTATCTATCTATCTATCTATCTATCTATCTATCTATCTATCATCAGTCTGTCTGTCTATCTATCTATGTATCTATCTATCTATCTATCTGTTACCAATCTAATTATTTCTGTTTATTTCTGTCTAATCTGTTTATCTATCTATCCATCTTCTATCTATCTATCTATCTATCTATCTATCTATCTATCTATCTATCTATCTATTTATCTATCTATCTGTTACCAATCTAATCATTTCTGTTTATTTCTATCTAATCTGTTTATCTATCTATCTATCTATCTATGTCCCTCCCCCCTGACTGTCTGTCTGTCTGTCTATCTATCTATCTATCTATCTATCTATCTATCTATCTATCTATCTATCTATTTATCTATGTATCTGTTACCAATCTAATCATTTCTGTTTATTTCTATCTAATCTATCTATCTATCTATCTATCTATCTATCTATCTATCTATCTATCTATCTATCTATCTATCTTTTACCAATCTAATTATTTCTGTTTATTTCTATCTAATCTGTTTATCTATCTATCTATCTATCTATCTATCTATCTATCTATCTATCTATCTATCTATCTATCTATCTGTTAGCAATCTAATTATTTCTCTTTATTTCTATCTAATCTAGCTATCTATCTATCAATCTATCTATCTATCTATCTATCTATCTATCTATATCTATCTGTTACCAATCTAATTATTTCTGTTTATTTCTATCTAATCTATCTATCTATCTATCTATCTATCTATCTATCTATCTATCTGTTACCAATCTAATTATTTCTGTTTATTTCTGTCTAATCTGTTTATCTATCTATCCATCTTCTATCTATCTATCTATCTATCTATCTATCAATCTATCTATCTATATCTATCTGTTATCAATCTTATTATTTCTGTTTATTTCTATGTAATCTATCTATCTATCTCTCTATCTATCATCTATCTATCTATCTATCTATCTATCTATCTATCTATCTATCTATCTATCTGTTACCAATCTAATTATTTCTGTTTATTTCTGTCTAATCTGTTTATCTAATCTTTTTATCTATCTATCTATCTATCTATCTATCTATCTATCTATTTATCTATCTATCTATGTTTTACTAATCTAATTATTTCTGTTTATTTCTATCTATCTATCTTTCTATCTGTCTGTCTGTCTTTCCATCTTCTATCAATCTATCTATCCATATATCTATCATCAGTCTGTCTATCTATCTATCTATCTATCTATCTATCTATCTATCTATCTATCAATCTTTCTATCTATCTATCTATCTATCTATCTATTACCAATCTAATTATTTCTGTTTATTTCTGTCTAATCTTTTTGTCTATCTATCCATCTTCTAACTATCTATCTATCTATCTATCTATCTATCTATCTATCACCAATCTAATTATTTCTGTTTATATCTATCTATCTATCTATCTATCTATCTATCTATCTATCCATCTATCTATCATCTATCTATCTATCTGTTACCAATCTAATTATTTCTGTTTATTTCTATCTAATCTGTTTATCTATCTATCTATCTATCTATCTATCTATCTATCTATCTATCTATCTATCTATCTATCTATCTATCTTTTACCAATCTAATTATTTCTGTTTATTTCTATCTAATCTGTTTATCTATCTATCTATCTATCTATCTATCTATCTATCTATCTATCTATCTATCTATGTCCCTCCCCCCTGACTGTCTGTCTGTCTGTCTGTCTGTCTATCTATCTATCTATCTATCTATCTATCTATCTATTACCAAGCTAATTATTTCTGTTTATTTCTGTCTAATCTGTTTATCTATCTATCCATCTTCCATCTATCTATCTATCAATCTATCTATCTATCTATATCTATCTGTTACCAATCTAATTATTTCTGTTTATTTCTGTCTAATCTGTTTATCTATCTATCCATCTTCTATCTATCTATCTATCTATCAATATATCTATCTATCTATATCTATCTGTTACCAATCTAATTATTTCTGTTTATTTCTATCTAATCTATCTATCAATCTATCTATCTATCTATCTGTTACCAATCTAATTATTTCTGTTTATTTCTGTCTAATGTTTATCTATCTATCCATCTTCTATCTATCTATCTATCTATCTATCAATCTATCTATCTATACCTATCTGTTACCAATCTAATTATTTCTGTTTATTTCTTTGTAATCTATCTATCTATCTCTCTATCTATCATTTATCTATCTATCTATCTATCTATCTATCTATCTATCTATCTATCTATCTGTTACCAATCTAATTATTTCTGTTTATTTCTGTCTAATCTGTTTATCTAATCTTTTTATCTATCTATCTATCTATCTATCTATCTATCTATCTATCTATCTATCTATCTATTTATCTATCTATCTATATTTTACCAATCTAATTATTTCTGTTTATTTCTATCTATCTATCTTTCTATCTGTCTGTCTGTCTTTCCATCTTCTATCAATCTATCTATCCATATATCTATCATCAGTCTGTCTGTCTATCTATCTATCTATCTATCTATCTATCTATCTATCTATCTATCTATGTATCTATCAATCTTTCTATCTATCTATCTATCTATCTATCTATCTATCTATCTATCTATCTATTACCAATCTAATTATTTCTTTTTATTTCTGTCTAATCTTTTTGTCTATCTATCCATCTTCTAACAATCTATCTATCTATCTATCTATCTATCTATCTATCTATCTATCTATCATCAATTTAATTATTTCTGTTTATATCTATCTATCTATCTATCTATCTATCTATCACCAATCTAATTATTTCTGTTTATATCTATCTATCTATCTATCTATCTATCTATCTATCTATCTATCTATCATCTATCTATCTATCTGTTACCAATCTAATTATTTCTGTTTATTTCTATCTAATCTGTTTATCTATCTATCTATCTATCAATCTATCTATCTATCTTTTACCAATCTAATTATTTCTGTTTATTTCTATCTAATCTGTTTATCTTTCTATCTATCTATCTATCTATCTATCTATCTATCTATCAATCTATCTATCTATCTATCTATCTATATCTATCTGTTACCAATCTAATTATTTCTGTTTATTTCTATGTAATCTCTCTCTCTCTCTATCTATCATCTATCTATCTATCTATCTATCTATCTATCTATCTATCTATCTATCTATCTATCTATCTATATCTATCTGTTACCAATCTAATTATTTCTGTTTATTTCTATCTAATCTATCTATCAATCTATCTATCAATCTATCCATCTTCTATCTATCTATCTATCTATCTATCTATCTATCTATCTATCTATCTATCTGTTAGCAATCTAATTATTTCTCTTTATTTCTATCTAATCTATCTATCTATCTATCAATCTATCTATCTATCTATCTATCTATCTATCTGTTACCAATCTAATTATTTCTGTTTATTTCTTTCTAATCTGTTTATCTATCTAGCCATCTTCTATCTATCTATCTATCTATCTATCATCAATCCAATTATTTCTGTTTATATCTATCTATGTATCTATCTATCATCAGTCTGTCTGTCTATCTATCTATCTATGTATCTATCTATCTATGTATCTATCTATCTATCTATCTATCTATCTATCTATCTATCTATCTGTTACCAATCTAATTATTTCTGTTTATTTCTGTCTAATCTGTTTATCTATCTAGCCATCTTCTACCTATCTATCTATCTATCTATCTATCTATCTATCTCTTACCAATCTAATTATTTCTGTTTATTTCTGTCTAATCTGTTTATCTATCTATCCATCTTCTAACTATCTATGTATCAATCGATCTATCTATATCTATCTAATTATTTCTGTTTATTTCTATGTAATCTATCTCTCTCTCTCTCTCTATCTATCATCTATCTATCTATCTATCTATCTATCTATCTATCTATCTATCTATCTATCTGTTACCAATCTAATTATTTCTGTTTATTTCTGTCTAATCTGTTTATCTAATCTTTTTATCTATCTATCTATCTATCTATCTATCTATCTATCTATCTATCTATCTATTTATCTATCTATCTATCTTTTACCAATCTAATTATTTCTGTTTATTTCTATCTATCTTTCTATCTGTCTGTCTGTCTTTCCATCTTCTATCAATCTATCTATCCATATATCTATCATCAGTCTGTCAATCTATCTATCTATCTATCTATCTATCTATCTATCTATCATCAGTCTGTCTGTCTATCTATCTATGTATCTATCTATCTATCTGTTACCAATCTAATTATTTCTGTTTATTTCTGTCTAATCTGTTTATCTATCTATCCATCTTCTATCTATCTATCTATCTATCTATCTATCTATCTATCTATCTATCTGTTAGCAATCTAATTATTTCTCTTTATTTCTATCTAATCTATCTATCAATCTATCTATCTATCTATCTATCTATCTATCTATCTATCTGTTACCAATCTAATTATTTCTGTTTATTTCTGTCTAATCTGTTTATCTATCTATCCATCTTCTATCTATCTATCTATCTATCTATCTATCTATCTATCTATCTATCTATCTATCTATCTATATCTATCTGTTACCAATCTAATTATTTCTGTTTATTTCTATCTAATCTATCTATCTATCTATCTATCTATCTATCTATCTATCTATCTATCTATCTATCTGTTACCAATCTAATTATTTCTGTTTATTTCTGTCTAATCTGTTCATCTATCTATCCATCTTCTATCTATCTATCTATCTATCTATCTATCTATCTATCTATCTATCTTTTACCAATCTAATTATTTCTGTTTATTTCTATCTATCTATCTTTCTATCTATCTGTCTGTCTTTCCATCTTCTATCAATCTATCTATCCATCTATCTATCATCAGTCTGTCTATCTATCTTTCTATCTATCTATCTATCTATCTATCTATCTATCTATCTATTACCAATCTAATTATTTCTGTTTATTTCTGTCTCATCTGTTTATCTATCTATTCATCTTCTATCTATCTATCTATCTATCTATCTGTTAGCAATCTAATTATTTCTCTTTATTTCTATCTAATCTATCTATCTATCAATCAATCTATCTATCTATCTATCTATCTATCTATCTATCTATCTGTTACCAATCTAATTATTTCTGTTTATTTCTTTCTAATCTGTTTATCTATCTAGCCATCTTCTATCTATCTATCTATCTATCTATCTATCATCAATCCAATTATTTCTGTTTATATCTATCTATGTATCTATCTATCATCAGTCTGTCTGTCTATCTATCTATCTATGTATCTATCTATCTATGTATCTATCTATCTATCTATCTATCTATCTATCTGTTACCAATCTAATTATTTCTGTTTATTTCTGTCTAATCTGTTTATCTATCTAGCCATCTTCTACCTATCTATCTATCTATCTATCTATCTATCTATCTATCTATCTCTTACCAATCTAATTATTTCTGTTTATTTCTGTCTAATCTGTTTATCTATCTATCCATCTTCTAACTATCTATGTATCAATCGATCTATCTATATCTATCTAATTATTTCTGTTTATTTCTATGTAATCTATCTATCTCTCTCTCTCTCTATCTATCATCTATCTATCTATCTATCTATCTATCTATCTATCTATCTATCTAGCTATCTGTTACCAATCTAATTATTTCTGTTTATTTCTGTCTAATCTGTTTATCTAATCTTTTTATCTATCTATCTATCTTTCTATCTATCTATCTATCTATCTATCTATCTATCTATCTATTTATCTATCTATCTATCTTTTACCAATCTAATTATTTCTGTTTATTTCTATCTATCTTTCTATCTGTCTGTCTGTCTTTCCATCTTCTATCAATCTATCTATCCATATATCTATCATCAGTCTGTCAATCCATCTATCTATCTATCTATCTATCTATCTATCTATCTATCATCAGTCTGTCTGTCTATCTATCTATGTATCTATCTATCTATCTATCTCTTACCAATCTAATTATTTCTGTTTATTTCTGTCTAATCTGTTTATCTATCTATCCATCTTCTATCTATCTATCTATCTATCTATCTATCTATCTATCTATCTGTTAGCAATCTAATTATTTCTCTTTATTTCTATCTAATCTATCTATCAATCTATCTATCTATCTATCTATATGTTACCAATCTACTTATTTCTGTTTATTTCTGTCTAATCTGTTTATCTATCTATCCATCTTCTATCTATCTATCTATCTATCTATCTATCTATCTATCTATCTATCTATCTATATCTATCTGTTACCAATCTAATTATTTCTGTTTATTTCTATCTAATCTATCTATCTATCTATCTATCTATCTATCTATCTATCTATCTATCTATCTATCTGTTACCAATCTAATTATTTCTGTTTATTTCTGTCTAATCTGTTCATCTATCTATCCATCTTCTATCTATCTATCTATCTATCTATCTATCTATCTATCTATCTATCTATCTATCTTTTACCAATCTAATTATTTCTGTTTATTTCTATCTATCTATCTTTCTATCTATCTGTCTGTCTTTCCATCTTCTATCAATCTATCTATCCATCTATCTATCATCAGTCTGTCTATCTATCTATCTATCTATCTATCTATCTATCTATTACCAATCTAATTATTTCTGTTTATTTCTGTCTCATCTGTTTATCTATCTATTCATCTTCTATCTATCTATCTATCTATCTATCTATCTATCATCAATCTAATTATTTCTGTTTATATCTATCTATCTATCTATCTATCTATCTATCTATCTATCTATCTATCTACCACCAATCTAATTATTTCTGTTTATATCTATCTATCTATCTATCTATCTATCTATCTATCTATGTCCCTCCCCCCTGACTGTCTGTCTGTCTGTCTATCTATCTATCTATCTATCTATCTATCTATCTATCTATCTATCTATCTATCTATTTATCTATCTATCTGTTACCAATCTAATCATTTCTGTTTATTTCTATCTAATCTGTTTATCTATCTATCTATCTATCTATCCATCTATCTATCTATCTATCTATCTATCTATCTATCTATCTATCTATCTTTTACCAATCTAATTATTTCTGTTTATTTCTATCTAATCTGTCTATCTATCTATCTATCTATCTATCTATCTATCTATCTATCTATCTATCTATCTATCTATCTATGTCCCTCCCCCTGACTGTCTGTCTGTCTGTCTATCTATCTATCTATCTATCTATCTATCTATCTATCTATCTATCTATCATCTATCGATCTATCTGTTACTAATCTAATTATTTCTGTTTATTTCTATCTAATCTGTTTTATCTATCTATCTATCTATCTATCTATCTATCTATCTATCTATCTATCTTTTACCAATCTAATTATTTCTGTTTATTTCTATCTAATTTGTTTATCTATCCATCTTCTATCTATCTATCTATCTATCTATCTATCTATCTATCTATCTATCTATCTATCTATCTGTTAGCAATCTAATTATTTCTCTTTATTTCTATCTAATCTAGCTATCTATCAATCTATCTATCTATCTATCTATCTATCTATCTATCTATATCTATCTGTTACCAATCTAATTATTTCTGTTTATTTCTATCTAATCTATCTATCTATCTATCTATCTATCTATCTATCTATCTATCTGTTACCAATCTAATTATTTCTGTTTATTTCTGTCTAATCTGTTTATCTATCTATCCATCTTCTATCTATCTATCTATCTATCTATCAATCTATCTATCTATATCTATCTGTTATCAATCTAATTATTTCTGTTTATTTCTATGTAATCTATCTATCTCTCTCTCTATCTATCATCTATCTATCTATCTATCTATCTATCTATCTATCTATCTATCTATCTATCTATCTATCTATCTGTTACCAATCTAATTATTTCTGTTTATTTCTGTCTAATCTGTTTATCTAATCTTTTTATCTATCTATCTATCTATCTATCTATCTATCTATCTATCTATCTATCTATCTATCTATTTATCTATCTATCTATCTTTTACCAATCTAATTATTTCTGTTTATTTCTATCTATCTTTCTATCTGTCTGTCTGTCTTTCCATCTTCTATCAATCTATCTATCCATATATCTATCATCAGTCTGTCTATCTATCTATCTATCTATCTATCTATCTATCTATCTATCATCAGTCTGTCTGTCTATCTATCTATGTATCTATCTATCTATCTATCTGTTACCAATCTAATTATTTCTGTTTATTTCTGTCTAATCTGTTTATCTATCTATCCATCTTCTATCTATCTATCTATCTATCTATCTATCTATCTATCTATCTATCTATCTATCTATCTATTTATCTATCTATCTGTTACCAATCTAATCATTTCTGTTTATTTCTATCTAATCTGTTTATCTATCTATCTATCTATCTATCTATCTATCTATCTATGTCCCTCCCCCCTGACTGTCTGTCTGTCTGTCTATCTATCTATCTATCTATCTATCTATCTATCTATCTATCTATCTATTTATCTATGTATCTGTTACCAATCTAATCATTTCTGTTTATTTCTATCTAATCTATCTATCTATCTATCTATCTATCTATCTATCTATCTATCTATCTATCTATCTTTTACCAATCTAATTATTTCTGTTTATTTCTATCTAATTTGTTTATCTATCCATCTTCTATCTATCTATCTATCTATCTATCTATCTATCTATCTATCTATCTATCTATCTATCTGTTAGCAATCTAATTATTTCTCTTTATTTCTATCTAATCTAGCTATCTATCAATCTATCTATCTATCTATCTATCTATCTATCTATCTATCTATATCTATCTGTTACCAATCTAATTATTTCTGTTTATTTCTATCTAATCTATCTATCTATCTATCTATCTATCTATCTATCTATCTATCTATCTATCTATCTGTTACCAATCTAATTATTTCTGTTTATTTCTGTCTAATCTGTTTATCTATCTATCCATCTTCTATCTATCTATCTATCTATCTATCAATCTATCTATCTATATCTATCTGTTATCAATCTAATTATTTCTGTTTATTTCTATGTAATCTATCTATCTCTCTCTCTATCTATCATCTATCTATCTATCTATCTATCTATCTATCTATCTATCTATCTATCTATCTATCTGTTACCAATCTAATTATTTCTGTTTATTTCTGTCTAATCTGTTTATCTAATCTTTTTATCTATCTATCTATCTATCTATCTATCTATCTATCTATCTATCTATTTATCTATCTATCTATCTTTTACCAATCTAATTATTTCTGTTTATTTCTATCTATCTTTCTATCTGTCTGTCTGTCTTTCCACCTTCTATCAATCTATCTATCCATATATCTATCATCAGTCTGTCTATCTATCTATCTATCTATCTATCTATCTATCTATCTATCATCAGTCTGTCTGTCTATCTATCTATGTATCTATCTATCTATCTATCTGTTACCAATCTAATTATTTCTGTTTATTTCTGTCTAATCTGTTTATCTATCTATCCATCTTCTATCTATCTATCTATCTATCTATCTATCTATCTATCTATCTATCTATCTATCTATCTATTTATCTATCTATCTGTTACCAATCTAATCATTTCTGTTTATTTCTATCTAATCTGTTTATCTATCTATCTATCTATCTATCTATCTATCTATCTATCTATCTATCTATGTCCCTCCCCCCTGACTGTCTGTCTGTCTGTCTGTCTATCTATCTATCTATCTATCTATCTATCTATCTATCTATCTATCTATCTATCTATCTATCTATTTATCTATGTATCTGTTACCAATCTAATCATTTCTGTTTATTTCTATCTAATCTATCTATCTATCTATCTATCTATCTATCTATCTATCTATCTATCTATCTATCTATCTATCTATCTTTTACCAATCTAATTATTTCTGTTTATTTCTATCTAATCTGTTTATCTATCTATCTATCTATCTATCTATCTATCTATCTATCTATCTATCTATCTGTTAGCAATCTAATTATTTCTCTTTATTTCTATCTAATCTAGCTATCTATCTATCAATCTATCTATCTATCTATCTATCTATCTATCTATATCTATCTGTTACCAATCTAATTATTTCTGTTTATTTCTATCTAATCTATCTATCTATCTATCTATCTATCTATCTATCTATCTATCTATCTGTTACCAATCTAATTATTTCTGTTTATTTCTGTCTAATCTGTTTATCTATCTATCCATCTTCTATCTATCTATCTATCTATCTATCAATCTATCTATCTATATCTATCTGTTATCAATCTTATTATTTCTGTTTATTTCTATGTAATCTATCTATCTATCTCTCTATCTATCATCTATCTATCTATCTATCTATCTATCTATCTATCTATCTATCTATCTGTTACCAATCTAATTATTTCTGTTTATTTCTGTCTAATCTGTTTATCTAATCTTTTTATCTATCTATCTATCTATCTATCTATCTATCTATCTATCTATCTATCTATTTATCTATCTATCTATGTTTTACCAATCTAATTATTTCTGTTTATTTCTATCTATCTATCTTTCTATCTGTCTGTCTGTCTTTCCATCTTCTATCAATCTATCTATCCATATATCTATCATCAGTCTGTCTATCTATCTATCTATCTATCTATCTATCTATCTATCAATCTTTCTATCTATCTATCTATCTATCTATCTATTACCAATCTAATTATTTCTGTTTATTTCTGTCTAATCTTTTTGTCTATCTATCCATCTTCTAACTATCTATCTATCTATCTATCTATCTATCTATCACCAATCTAATTATTTCTGTTTATATCTATCTATCTATCTATCTATCTATCTATCTATCTATCTATCCATCTATCTATCATCTATCTATCTATCTGTTACCAATCTAATTATTTCTGTTTATTTCTATCTAATCTGTTTATCTATCTATCTATCTATCTATCTATCTATCTATCTATCTATCTATCTATCTATCTATCTATCTTTTACCAATCTAATTATTTCTGTTTATTTCTATCTAATCTGTTTATCTATCTATCTATCTATCTATCTATCTATCTATCTATCTATCTATGTCCCTCCCCCCTGACTGTCTGTCTGTCTGTCTGTCTGTCTATCTATCTATCTATCTATCTATCTATCTATCTATCTATCTATCTATTACCAAGCTAATTATTTCTGTTTATTTCTGTCTAATCTGTTTATCTATCTATCCATCTTCCATCTATCTATCTATCAATCTATCTATCTATCTATATCTATCTGTTACCAATCTAATTATTTCTGTTTATTTCTGTCTAATCTGTTTATCTATCTATCCATCTTCTATCTATCTATCTATCTATCAATATATCTATCTATCTATATCTATCTGTTACCAATCTAATTATTTCTGTTTATTTCTATCTAATCTATCTATCAATCTATCTATCTATCTATCTATCTATCTATCTATCTATCTATCTATCTATCTATCTATCTATCTGTTACCAATCTAATTATTTCTGTTTATTTCTGTCTAATGTTTATCTATCTATCCATCTTCTATCTATCTATCTATCTATCTATCAATCTATCTATCTATACCTATCTGTTACCAATCTAATTATTTCTGTTTATTTCTTTGTAATCTATCTATCTATCTCTCTATCTATCATTTATCTATCTATCTATCTATCTATCTATCTATCTATCTATCTATCTATCTATCTATCTGTTACCAATCTAATTATTTCTGTTTATTTCTGTCTAATCTGTTTATCTAATCTTTTTATCTATCTATCTATCTATCTATCTATCTATCTATCTATTTATCTATCTATCTATATTTTACCAATCTAATTATTTCTGTTTATTTCTATCTATCTATCTTTCTATCTGTCTGTCTGTCTTTCCATCTTCTATCAATCTATCTATCCATATATCTATCATCAGTCTGTCTGTCTATCTATCTATCTATCTATCTATCTATCTATCTATCTATGTATCTATCAATCTTTCTATCTATCTATCTATCTATCTATCTATCTATCTATCTATCTATCTATTACCAATCTAATTATTTCTTTTTATTTCTGTCTAATCTTTTTGTCTATCTATCCATCTTCTAACAATCTATCTATCTATCTATCTATCTATCTATCATCAATTTAATTATTTCTGTTTATATCTATCTATCTATCTATCTATCTATCTATCACCAATCTAATTATTTCTGTTTATATCTATCTATCTATCTATCTATCTATCTATCTATCTATCTATCTATCT
>JAKOOJ010000033.1:3310000-3312500 GCA_022577455.1 Arizona elegans | reverse complement strand
ATCAATCCAATTATTTCTGTTTATATCTATCTATGTATCTATCTATCATCAGTCTGTCTGTCTATCTATCTATCTATGTATCTATCTATCTATGTATCTATCTATCTATCTATCTATCTATCTATCTGTTACCAATCTAATTATTTCTGTTTATTTCTGTCTAATCTGTTTATCTATCTAGCCATCTTCTACCTATCTATCTATCTATCTATCTATCTATCTATCTATCTCTTACCAATCTAATTATTTCTGTTTATTTCTGTCTAATCTGTTTATCTATCTATCCATCTTCTAACTATCTATGTATCAATCGATCTATCTATATCTATCTAATTATTTCTGTTTATTTCTATGTAATCTATCTATCTCTCTCTCTATCTATCTATCATCTATCTATCTATCTATCTATCTATCTATCTATCTATCTATCTATCTATCTGTTACCAATCTAATTATTTCTGTTTATTTCTGTCTAATCTGTTTATCTAATCTTTTTATCTATCTATCTATCTATCTATCTATCTATCTATCTATCTATCTATCTATCTATCTATCTATTTATCTATCTATCTATCTTTTACCAATCTAATTATTTCTGTTTATTTCTATCTATCTTTCTATCTGTCTGTCTGTCTTTCCATCTTCTATCAATCTATCTATCCATATATCTATCATCAGTCTGTCAATCTATCTATCTATCTATCTATCTATCTATCTATCTATCTATCTATCATCAGTCTGTCTGTCTATCTATCTATGTATCTATCTATCTATCTATCTGTTACCAATCTAATTATTTCTGTTTATTTCTGTCTAATCTGTTTATCTATCTATCCATCTTCTATCTATCTATCTATCTATCTATCTATCTATCTATCTATCTATCTATCTATCTATCTGTTAGCAATCTAATTATTTCTCTTTATTTCTATCTAATCTATCTATCAATCTATCTATCTATCTATCTATCTATCTATCTATCTATCTGTTACCAATCTAATTATTTCTGTTTATTTCTGTCTAATCTGTTTATCTATCTATCCATCTTCTATCTATCTATCTATCTATCTATCTATCTATCTATCTATCTATATCTATCTGTTACCAATCTAATTATTTCTGTTTATTTCTATCTAATCTATCTATCTATCTATCTATCTATCTATCTATCTATCTATCTATCTATCTATCTGTTACCAATCTAATTATTTCTGTTTATTTCTGTCTAATCTGTTCATCTATCTATCCATCTTCTATCTATCTATCTATCTATCTATCTATCTATCTATCTATCTATCTATCTTTTACCAATCTAATTATTTCTGTTTATTTCTATCTATCTATCTTTCTATCTATCTGTCTGTCTTTCCATCTTCTATCAATCTATCTATCCATCTATCTATCATCAGTCTGTCTGTCTATCTATCTATCTATCTATCTATCTATCTATCTATTACCAATCTAATTATTTCTGTTTATTTCTGTCTCATCTGTTTATCTATCTATTCATCTTCTATCTATCTATCTATCTATCTATCTATCATCAATCTAATTATTTCTGTTTATATCTATCTATCTATCTATCTATCTATCTATCTATCTATCTATCTATCACCAATCTAATTATTTCTGTTTATATCTATCTATCTATCTATCTATCTATCTATCTATCTATCTATCTATGTCCCTCCCCCCTGACTGTCTGTCTGTCTGTCTATCTATCTATCTATCTATCTATCTATTTATCTATCTATCTGTTACCAATCTAATCATTTCTGTTTATTTCTATCTAATCTGTTTATCTATCTATCTATCTATCCATCTATCTATCTATCTATCTATCTATCTATCTATCTATCTATCTTTTACCAATCTAATTATTTCTGTTTATTTCTATCTAATCTGTTTATCTATCTATCTATCTATCTATCTATCTATCTATCTATCTATCTATGTCCCTCCCCCCTGACTGTCTGTCTGTCTGTCTATCTATCTATCTATCTATCTATCTATCTATCTATCTATCTATCTATCATCTATCGATCTATCTGTTACTAATCTAATTATTTCTGTTTATTTCTATCTAATCTGTTTTATCTATCTATCTATCTATCTATCTATCTATCTATCTATCTATCTTTTACCAATCTAATTATTTCTGTTTATTTCTATCTAATCTGTTTATCTATCCATCTTCTATCTATCTATCTATCTATCTATCTATCTATCTATCTATCTATCTATCTGTTAGCAATCTAATTATTTCTCTTTATTTCTATCTAATCTAGCTATCTATCAATCTATCTATCTATCTATCTGTCTATCTATGTATCTATATCTATCTGTTACCAATCTAATTATTTCTGTTTATTTCTATCTAATCTATCTATCTATCTATCTATCTATCTATCTATCTATCTATCTATCTATCTGTTACCAATCTAATTATTTCTGTTTATTTCTGTCTAATCTGTTTATCTATCTATCCATCTTCTATCTA
>JAKOOJ010000033.1:3292500-3307500 GCA_022577455.1 Arizona elegans | reverse complement strand
TCTGTCTGTCTGTCTATCTATCTATCTATCTATCTATCTATCTATCTATCTATCTATCTATTTATCTATCTATCTGTTACCAATCTAATCATTTCTGTTTATTTCTATCTAATCTGTTTATCTATCTATCTATCTATCCATCTTTCTGTCTATCTATCTATCTATCTATCTATCTATCTATCTATCTATCTATCTATCAATCTATCTTTTACCAATCTAATTATTTCTGTTTATTTCAATCTAATCTGTTTATCTATCTATCTATCTATCTATCTATCTATCTATCTATCTATCTATGTCCCTCCCCCCTGACTGTCTGTCTGTCTATCTATCTATCTATCTATCTATCTATCTATCTATCATCTATCGATCTATCTGTTACTAATCTAATTATTTCTGTTTATTTCTATCTAATCTGTTTATCTATCTATCTATCTATCCATCTATCTATCTATCTATCTATCTATCTATCTATCTATCTATCTATCTATCTATCTGTTAGCAATCTAATTATTTCTCTTTATTTCTATCTAATCTATCTATCTATCTATCTATCTATCTATCTATCTATCTATCTATCTATCTATCTATCTATATCTATCTGTTACCAATCTAATTATTTCTGTTTATTTCTATCTAATCTATCTATCTATCTATCTATCTATCTATCTATCTATCTATCTATCTATCTGTTACCAATCTAATTATTTCTGTTTATTTCTGTCTAATCTGTTTATCTATCTATCCATCTTCTATCTATCTATCTATCTATCTATGCATCTATCAATCTATCTATCTATCTATCTATTACCAATCTAATTATTTCTGTTTATTTCTGTCTCATCTGTTTATCTATCTATTCATCTTCTATCTATCTATCTATCTATCTATCTATCTATCTATCATCAATCTAATTATTTCTGTTTATATCTATCTATCTATCTATCTATCTATCTATCTATCTATCTATCTATCTATCACCAATCTAATTATTTCTGTTTATATCTATCTATCTATCTATCTATCTATCTATCTATCTATCTATGTCCCTCCCCCCTGACTGTCTGTCTGTCTGTCTGTCTATCTATCTATCTATCTATCTATCTATCTATTTATCTATCTATCTGTTACCAATCTAATCATTTCTGTTTATTTCTATCTAATCTGTTTATCTATCTATCTATCTATCCATCTATCTATCTATCTATCTATCTATCTATCTATCTTTTACCAATCTAATTATTTCTGTTTATTTCTATCTAATCTGTTTATCTATCTATCTATCTATCTATCTATCTATCTATCTATCTATGTATGTCCCTCCCCCCTGACTGTCTGTCTGTCTGTCTGTCTATCTATCTATCTATCTATCTATATATCTATTTATCTATCTATCTGTTACCAATCTAATCATTTCTGTTTATTTCTATCTAATCTGTTTATCTATCTATATATCTATCCATCTATCTATCTATCTATCTATCTATCTATCTATCTATCTATCTATCTATCTATCTTTTACCAATCTAATTATTTCTGTTTATTTCTATCTAATCTATCTATCTATCTATCTATCTATCTATCTATCTATCTATCTATCTATCTATCTGTTAGCAATCTAATTATTTCTCTTTATTTCTATCTAATCTATCTATCTATCTATCTATCTATCTATCTATCTATCTATCTATCTATATCTATCTGTTACCAATCTAATTATTTCTGTTTATTTCTATCTAATCTATCTATCTATCTATCTATCTATCTATCTATCTATCTATCTATCTGTTACCAATCTAATTATTTCTGTTTATTTCTGTCTAATCTGTTTATCTATCTATCCATCTTCTATCTATTTATCTATCTATCTATCAATCTATCTATCTATATCTATCTGTTATCAATCTTATTATTTCTGTTTATTTCTGTCTCATCTGTTTATCTATCTATTCATCTTCTATCTATCTATCTATCTATCTATCTATCTATCTATCTATCTATCTATCTATCTATCTATCTGTTACCAATCTAATTATTTCTGTTTATTTCTATCTAATCTATCTATCTATCTATCTATCTATCTATCTATCTATCTATCTATCTATCTATCTGTTAGCAATCTAATTATTTCTCTTTATTTCTATCTAATCTATCTATCTATCTATCTATCTATCTATCTATCTATCTATCTATCTATCTATCTATCTATCTATATCTATCTGTTACCAATCTAATTATTTCTGTTTATTTCTATCTAATCTATCTATCTATCTATCTATCTATCTATCTATCTATCTATCTGTTACCAATCTAATTATTTCTGTTTATTTCTGTCTAATCTGTTTATCTATCTATCCATCTTCTATCTATCTATCTATCTATCTATCAATCTATCTATCTATATCTATCTGTTATCAATCTTATTATTTCTGTTTATTTCTGTCTCATCTGTTTATCTATCTATTCATCTTCTATCTATCTATCTATCTATCTATCTATCTATCTATCTATCTATTTATCTATCTATATATCTTTTACCAATCTAATTATTTCTGTTTATTTCTATCTATCTTTCTATCTGTCTGTCTGTCTTTCCATCTTCTATCAATCTATCTATCCATATATCTATCATCAGTCTGTCAATCTATCTATCTATCTATCTATCTATCTATCTATATATCTATCTATCTATCATCAGTCTGTCTGTCTATCTATCTATGTATCTATCTATCTATCTATCTGTTACCAATCTAATTATTTCTGTTTATTTCTGTCTAATCTGTTTATCTATCTATCCATCTTCTATCTATCTATCTATCTATCTATCTATCTATCTATCTATCTATCTATCTATCTGTTAGCAATCTAATTATTTCTCTTTATTTCTATCTAATCTATCTATCAATCTATCTATCTATCTATCTATCTATCTATCTGTTACCAATCTAATTATTTCTGTTTATTTCTGTCTAATCTGTTTATCTATCTATCCATCTTCTATCTATCTATCTATCTATCTATCTATCTATCTATCTATCTATCTATATCTATCTGTTACCAATCTAATTATTTCTGTTTATTTCTATCTAATCTATCTATCTATCTATCTATCTATCTATCTATCTATCTATCTATCTATCTATCTGTTACCAATCTAATTATTTCTGTTTATTTCTGTCTAATCTGTTCATCTATCTATCCATCTTCTATCTATCTATCTATCTATCTATCTATCTATCTATCTATCTATCTATCTTTTACCAATCTAATTATTTCTGTTTATTTCTATCTATCTATCTTTCTATCTATCTGTCTGTCTTTCCATCTTCTATCAATCTATCTATCCATCTATCTATCATCAGTCTGTCTATCTATCTATCTATCTATCTATCTATCTATCTATCTATCTATCTATTACCAATCTAATTATTTCTGTTTATTTCTGTCTCATCTGTTTATCTATCTATTCATCTTCTATCTATCTATCTATCTATCTATCTATCATCAATCTAATTATTTCTGTTTATATCTATCTATCTATCTATCTATCTATCTATCTATCTATCTATCTATCACCAATCTAATTATTTCTGTTTATATCTATCTATCTATCTATCTATCTATCTATCTATCTATCTATGTCCCTCCCCCCTGACTGTCTGTCTGTCTGTCTATCTATCTATCTATCTATCTATCTATCTATTTATCTATCTATCTGTTACCAATCTAATCATTTCTGTTTATTTCTATCTAATCTGTTTATCTATCTATCTATCTATCCATCTATCTATCTATCTATCTATCTATCTATCTATCTATCTTTTACCAATCTAATTATTTCTGTTTATTTCTATCTAATCTGTTTATCTATCTATCTATCTATCTATCTATCTATCTATCTATGTCCCTCCCCCCTGACTGTCTGTCTGTCTGTCTATCTATCTATCTATCTATCTATCTATCTATCTATCTATCATCTATCGATCTATCTTTTACCAATCTAATTATTTCTGTTTATTTCTATCTAATCTGTTTATCTATCCATCTTCTATCTATCTATCTATCTATCTATCTATCTATCTATCTATCTATCTATCTATCTATCTATCTGTTAGCAATCTAATTATTTCTCTTTATTTCTATCTAATCTAGCTATCTATCAATCTATCTATCTATCTATCTATCTATCTATGTATCTATATCTATCTGTTACCAATCTAATTATTTCTGTTTATTTCTATCTAATCTATCTATCTATCTATCTATCTATCTATCTATCTATCTATCTATCTATCTATTACCAATCTAATTATTTCTCTTTATTTCTGTCTAATCTGTTTATCTATCTATCCATCTTCTATCTATCTATCTATCTATCTATCAATCTATCTATCTATATCTATCTGTTATCAATCTAATTATTTCTGTTTATTTCTATGTAATCTATCTATCTCTCTCTCTATCTATCATCTATCTATCTATCTATCTATCTATCTATCTATCTATCTATCTATCTGTTACCAATCTAATTATTTCTGTTTATTTCTGTCTAATCTGTTTATCTAATCTTTTTATCTATCTATCTATCTATCTATCTATCTATCTATCTATCTATCTATCTATTTATCTATCTATCTATCTTTTACCAATCTAATTATTTCTGTTTATTTCTATCTATCTTTCTATCTGTCTGTCTGTCTTTCCATCTTCTATCAATCTATCTATCCATATATCTATCATCAGTCTGTCTATCTATCTATCTATCTATCTATCTATCTATCTATCTATCTATCTATCTATCTATCTATCATCAGTCTGTCTGTCTATCTATCTAGGTATCTATCTATCTATCTATCTGTTACCAATCTAATTATTTCTGTTTATTTCTGTCTAATCTGTTTATCTATCTATCCATCTTCTATCTATCTATCTATCTCTCTATCTATCTATCTATCTATCTGTTAGCAATCTAATTATTTCTCTTTATTTCTATCTAATCTATCTATCAATCTATCTATCTATCTATCTATCTATCTATCTATCTATCTATCTATCTGTTACCAATCTAATTATTTCTGTTTATTTCTGTCTAATCTGTTTATCTATCTATCCATCTTCTATCTATCTATCTATCTATCTATCTATCTATCTATCTATCTATCTATCTATCTATCTATCTATATCTATCTGTTACCAATCTAATTATTTCTGTTTATTTCTATCTAATCTATCTATCTATCTATCTATCTATCTATCTATCTGTTACCAATCTAATTATTTCTGTTTATATCTGTCTAATCTGTTCATCTATCTATCTATCTTCTATCTATCTATCTATCTATCTATCTATCTATCTATCTATCTATCTATCTTTTACCAATCTAATTATTTCTGTTTATTTCTATCTATCTATCTTTCTATCTATCTGTCTGTCTTTCCATCTTCTATCAATCTATCTATCCATCTATCTATCATCAGTCTGTCTATCTATCTATCTATCTATCTATCTATCTATCTATCTATCTATCTATGCATCTATCAATCTATCTATCTATCTATCTATTACCAATCTAATTATTTCTGTTTATTTCTGTCTCATCTGTTTATCTATCTATTCATCTTCTATCTATCTATCTATCTATCTATCATCAATCTAATTATTTCTGTTTATATCTATCTATCTATCTATCTATCTATCTATCTATCTATCTATCTATCACCAATCTAATTATTTCTGTTTATATCTATCTATCTATCTATCTATCTATCTATCTATGTCCCTCCCCCCTGACTGTCTGTCTGTCTGTCTGTCTATCTATCTATCTATCTATCTATCTATTTATCTATCTATCTGTTACCAATCTAATCATTTCTGTTTATTTCTATCTAATCTGTTTATCTATCTATCTATCTATCCATCTATCTATCTATCTATCTATCTATCTATCTTTTACCAATCTAATTATTTCTGTTTATTTCTATCTAATCTGTTTATCTATCTATCTATCTATCTATCTATCTATCTATCTATCTATCTATCTATCTATGTCCCTCCCCCCTGACTGTCTGTCTGTCTGTCTGTCTATCTATCTATCTATCTATCTATCTATCTATCTATTTATCTATCTATCTGTTACCAATCTAATCATTTCTGTTTATTTCTATCTAATCTGTTTATCTATCTATCTATCTATCTATCTATCTATCTATCTATCTATCTATCTATCTTTTACCAATCTAATTATTTCTGTTTATTTCTATCTAATCTATCTATCTATCTATCTATCTATCTATCTATCTATCTATCTATCTATCTATCTGTTAGCAATCTAATTATTTCTCTTTATTTCTATCTAATCTATCTATCTATCTATCTATCTATCTATCTATCTATCTATCTATCTATCTATCTATATCTATCTGTTACCAATCTAATTATTTCTGTTTATTTCTATCTAATCTATCTATCTATCTATCTATCTATCTATCTATCTGTTACCAATCTAATTATTTCTGTTTATTTCTGTCTAATCTGTTTATCTATCTATCCATCTTCTATCTATCTATCTATCTATCTATCAATCTATCTATCTATATCTATCTGTTATCAATCTTATTATTTCTGTTTATTTCTGTCTCATCTGTTTATCTATCTATTCATCTTCTATCTATCTATCTATCTATCTATCTATCTATCTATCATCAATCTAATTATTTCTGTTTATATCTATCTATCTATCTATCTGTCTATCTATCTATCTATCTATCACCAATCTAATTATTTCTGTTTATATCTATCTATCTATCTATCTATCTATCTATCTATGTCCCTCCCCCCTGACTGTCTGTCTGTCTGTCTGTCTGTCTATCTATCTATCTATCTATCTATCTATCTATCTATCTATCTATCTATCTATCTATTTATCTATCTATCTGTTACCAATCTAATCATTTCTGTTTATTTCTATCTAATCTGTTTATCTATCTATCTATCTATCCATCTGTCTATCTATCTATCTATCTATCTATCTATCTATCTATCTATCTATCTATCTATCTATCTATCTTTTACCAATCTAATTATTTCTGTTTATTTCAATCTAATCTGTTTATCTATCTATCTATCTATCTATCTATCTATCTATCTATCTATCTATGTCCCTCCCCCCTGACTGTCTGTCTGTCTATCTATCTATCTATCTATCTATCTATCTATCTATCTATCTATCTATCATCTATCGATCTATCTGTTACTAATCTAATTATTTCTGTTTATTTCTATCTAATCTGTTTATCTATCTATCTATCTATCCATCTATCTATCTATCTATCTATCTATCTATCTATCTATCTATCTATCTTTTACCAATCTAATTATTTCTGTTTATTTCTATCTAATCTATCTATCTATCTATCTATCTATCTATCTATCTATCTATCTATCTATCTATCTATCTGTTAGCAATCTAATTATTTCTCTTTATTTCTATCTAATCTATCTATCTATCTATCTATCTATCTATCTATCTATCTATCTATCTATATCTATCTGTTACCAATCTAATTATTTCTGTTTATTTCTATCTAATCTATCTATCTATCTATCTATCTATCTATCTATCTATCTATCTATCTATTACCAATCTAATTATTTCTGTTTATTTCTGTCTAATCTGTTTATCTATCTATCCATCTTCTATCTATCTATCTATCTATCTATGCATCTATCAATCTATCTATCTATCTATCTATTACCAATCTAATTATTTCTGTTTATTTCTGTCTCATCTGTTTATCTATCTATTCATCTTCTATCTATCTATCTATCTATCTATCTATCTATCTATCTATCATCAATCTAATTATTTCTGTTTATATCTATCTATCTATCTATCTATCTATCTATCTATCTATCTATCTATGTCCCTCCCCCCTGACTGTCTGTCTGTCTGTCTGTCTATCTATCTATCTATCTATCTATCTATTTATCTATCTATCTGTTACCAATCTAATCATTTCTGTTTATTTCTATCTAATCTGTTTATCTATCTATCTATCTATCCATCTATCTATCTATCTATCTATCTATCTATCTATCTTTTACCAATCTAATTATTTCTGTTTATTTCTATCTAATCTGTTTATCTATCTATCTATCTATCTATCTATCTATCTATCTATCTATCTATCTATCTATGTCCCTCCCCCCTGACTGTCTGTCTGTCTGTCTGTCTGTCTATCTATCTATCTATCTATCTATCTATCTATTTATCTATCTATCTGTTACCAATCTAATCATTTCTGTTTATTTCTATCTAATCTGTTTATCTATCTATATATCTATCCATCTATCTATCTATCTATCTATCTATCTATCTATCTATCTATCTATCTATCTTTTACCAATCTAATTATTTCTGTTTATTTCTATCTAATCTATCTATCTATCTATCTATCTATCTATCTATCTATCTATCTATCTGTTAGCAATCTAATTATTTCTCTTTATTTCTATCTAATCTATCTATCTATCTATCTATCTATCTATCTATCTATCTATCTATCTATATCTATCTGTTACCAATCTAATTATTTCTGTTTATTTCTATCTAATCTATCTATCTATCTATCTATCTATCTATCTATCTATCTATCTATCTATCTATCTGTTACCAATCTAATTATTTCTGTTTATTTCTGTCTAATCTGTTTATCTATCTATCCATCTTCTATCTATCTATCTATCTATCTATCTATCAATCTATCTATCTATATCTATCTGTTATCAATCTTATTATTTCTGTTTATTTCTGTCTCATCTGTTTATCTATCTATTCATCTTCTATCTATCTATCTATCTATCTATCTATCATCAATCTAATTATTTCTGTTTATATCTATCTATCTATCTATCTGTCTATCTATCTATCTATCTATCACCAATCTAATTATTTCTGTTTATATCTATCTATCTATCTATCTATCTATCTATCTATCTATCTATGTCCCTCCCCCCTGACTGTCTGTCTGTCTGTCTATCTATCTATCTATCTATCTATCTATCTATCTATCTATCTATCTATCTATCTATCTATCTATCTATCTATTTATCTATCTATCTGTTACCAATCTAATCATTTCTGTTTATTTCTATCTAATCTGTTTATCTATCTATCTATCCATCTATCTATCTATCTATCTATCTATCTATCTATCTATCTATCTATCTATCTATCTTTTACCAATCTAATTATTTCTGTTTATTTCAATCTAATCTGTTTATCTATCTATCTATCTATCTATCTATCTATCTATCTATCTATCTATGTCCCTCCCCCCTGACTGTCTGTCTGTCTATCTATCTATCTATCTATCTATCTATCTATCTATCTATCTATCATCTATCGATCTATCTGTTACTAATCTAATTATTTCTGTTTATTTCTATCTAATCTGTTTATCTATCTATCTATCTATCCATCTATCTATCTATCTATCTATCTATCTATCTATCTATCTATCTTTTACCAATCTAATTATTTCTGTTTATTTCTATCTAATCTATCTATCTATCTATCTATCTATCTATCTATCTATCTATCTATCTATCTGTTAGCAATCTAATTATTTCTCTTTATTTCTATCTAATCTATCTATCTATCTATCTATCTATCTATCTATCTATCTATCTATATCTATCTGTTACCAATCTAATTATTTCTGTTTATTTCTATCTAATCTATCTATCTATCTATCTATCTATCTATCTATCTATCTATCTATCTATCTGTTACCAATCTAATTATTTCTGTTTATTTCTGTCTAATCTGTTTATCTATCTATCCATCTTCTATCTATCTATCTATCTATCTATCAATCTATCTATCTATATCTATCTGTTATCAATCTTATTATTTCTGTTTATTTCTGTCTCATCTGTTTATCTATCTATTCATCTTCTATCTATCTATCTATCTATCTATCTATCTATCTATCTATCTATCATCAATCTAATTATTTCTGTTTATATCTATCTATCTATCTATCTGTCTATCTATCTATCTATCTATCACCAATCTAATTATTTCTGTTTATATCTATCTATCTATCTATCTATCTATCTATCTATCTATCTATCTATCTATCTATGTCCCTCCCCCCTGACTGTCTGTCTGTCTGTCTATCTATCTATCTATCTATCTATCTATCTATCTATCTATCTATCTATTTATCTATCTATCTGTTACCAATCTAATCATTTCTGTTTATTTCTATCTAATCTGTTTATCTATCTATCTATCTATCCATCTATCTATCTATCTATCTATCTATCTATCTATCTATCTATCTATCTATCTATCTTTTACCAATCTAATTATTTCTGTTTATTTCAATCTAATCTGTTTATCTATCTATCTATCTATCTATCTATCTATCTATCTATCTATGTCCCTCCCCCCTGACTGTCTGTCTGTCTATCTATCTATCTATCTATCTATCTATCTATCTATCTATCATCTATCGATCTATCTGTTACTAATCTAATTATTTCTGTTTATTTCTATATAATCTGTTTATCTATCTATCTATCTATCTATCTATCTATCTATCTATCTATCTTTTACCAATCTAATTATTTCTGTTTATTTCTATCTAATCTGTTTATCTATCCATCTTCTATCTATCTATCTATCTATCTATCTATCTATCTATCTGTTACCAATCTAATTATTTCTGTTTATTTCTATCTAATCTATCTATCTATCTATCTATCTATCTATCTATCTATCTATCTATCTATCTGTTACCAATCTAATTATTTCTGTTTATTTCTGTCTAATCTGTTTATCTATCTATCCATCTTCTATCTATCTATCTATCTATCAATCTATCTATCTATATCTATCTGTTATCAATCTTATTATTTCTGTTTATTTCTATGTAATCTATCTATCTATCTCTCTATCTATCATCTCTCTATCTATCTATCTATCTATCTATCTATCTATCTATCTATCTATCTATCTGTTACCAATCTAATTATTTCTGTTTATTTCTGTCTAATCTGTTTATCTAATCTTTTTATCTATCTATCTATCTATCTATCTATCTATCTATCTATCTATTTATCTATCTATCTATGTTTTACCAATCTAATTATTTCTGTTTATTTCTATCTATCTATCTTTCTATCTGTCTGTCTGTCTTTCCATCTTCTATCAATCTATCTATCCATATATCTATCATCAGTCTGTCTATCTATCTATCTATCTATCTATCTATCTATCTATCAATCTTTCTATCTATCTATCTATCTATCTATCTATCTATCTATCTATTACCAATCTAATTATTTCTGTTTATTTCTGTCTAATCTTTTTGTCTATCTATCCATCTTCTAACTATCTATCTATCTATCTATCTATCTATCTATCTATCTATCACCAATCTAATTATTTCTGTTTATATCTATCTATCTATCTATCTATCTATCTATCTATCTATCTATCTATCTATCTATCCATCTATCTATCATCTATCTATCTATCTGTTACCAATCTAATTATTTCTGTTTATTTCTATCTAATCTGTTTATCTATCTATCTATCTATCTATCTATCTATCTATCTATCTATCTATCTATCTATCTTTTACCAATCTAATTATTTCTGTTTATTTCTATCTAATCTGTTTATCTATCTATCTATCTATCTATCTATCTATCTATCTATCTATCTATCTATCTATGTCCCTCCCCCCTGACTGTCTGTCTGTCTGTCTGTCTATCTATCTATCTATCTATCTATCTATCTATCTATCTATCTATTACCAAGCTAATTATTTCTGTTTATTTCTGTCTAATCTGTTTATCTATCTATCCATCTTCCATCTATCTATCTATCAATCTATCTATCTATCTATATCTATCTGTTACCAATCTAATTATTTCTGTTTATTTCTGTCTAATCTGTTTATTTATCTATCCATCTTCTATCTATCTATCTATCTATCAATATATCTATCTATCTATATCTATCTGTTACCAATCTAATTATTTCTGTTTATTTCTATCTAATCTATCTATCAATCTATCTATCTGTCTATCTATCTATCTATCTATCTATCTATCTGTTACCAATCTAATTATTTCTGTTTATTTCTGTCTAATGTTTATCTATCTATCCATCTTCTATCTATCTATCTATCTATCTATCAATCTATCTATCTATACCTATCTGTTACCAATCTAATTATTTCTGTTTATTTCTTTGTAATCTATCTATCTATCTCTCTATCTATCATTTATCTATCTATCTATCTATCTATCTATCTATCTATCTATCTATCTATCTATCTGTTACCAATCTAATTATTTCTGTTTATTTCTGTCTAATCTGTTTATCTAATCTTTTTATCTATCTATCTATCTATCTATCTATCTATCTATCTATCTATTTATCTATCTATATTTTACCAATCTAATTATTTCTGTTTATTTCTATCTATCTATCTTTCTATCTCTCTGTCTGTCTTTCCATCTTCTATCAATCTATCTATCCATATATCTATCATCAGTCTGTCTGTCTATCTATCTATCTATCTATCTATCTATCTATCTATCTATCTATCTATGTATGTATCTATCAATCTTTCTATCTATCTATCTATCTATCTATCTATCTATCTATCTATCTATCTATTACCAATCTAATTATTTCTGTTTATTTCTGTCTAATCTTTTTGTCTATCTATCCATCTTCTAACAATCTATCTATCTATCTATCTATCTATCTATCTATCATCAATTTAATTATTTTTGTTTATATCTATCTATCTATCTATCTATCTATCTATCTATCTATCTATCACCAATCTAATTATTTCTTGTTTATATCTATCTATCTATCTATCTATCTATCTATCTATCTATCTATCTATCTATCATCTATCTATCTATCTGTTACCAATCTAATTATTTCTGTTTATTTCTATCTAATCTGTTTATCTATCTATCTATCTATCAATCTATCTATCTATCTTTTACCAATCTAATTATTTCTGTTTATTTCTATCTAATCTGTTTATCTTTCTATCTCTCTCTATCTATCTATCATCTATCTATCTATCTATCTATCTATCTATCTATCTATCTATCTATCTATATCTATCTGTTACCAATCTAATTATTTCTGTTTATTTCTATCTAATCTATCTATCAATCTATCTATCAATCTATCTATCTATCTATCTATCTATCTATCTATCTATCTATCTATTACCAATCTAATTATTTCTGTTTATTTCTGTCTAATCTGTTTATCTATCTATCCATCTTCTATCTAACTATCTATCTATCTATCTATCTATCTATATCTATCTGTTACCAATCTAATTATTTCTGTTTATTTCTATGTAATCTATCTATCTCTCTCTCTCTCTATCATCTATCTATCTATCTATCTATCTATCTATCTATCTATCTATCTGTTACCAATCTAATTATTTCTGTTTATTTCTGTCTAATCTGTTTATCTAATCTTTTTATCTATCTATCTATCTATCTATCTATCTATCTATCTATCTATTTATCTATCTATCTATATTTTACCAATCTAATTATTTCTGTTTATTTCTATCTATCTATCTTTCTATCTGTCTGTCTGTCTTTCCATCTTCTATCAATCTATCTATCCATATATCTATCATCAGTCTGTCTATCTATCTATCTATCTATCTATCTATCTATCTATCTATGTATCTATCAATCTTTCTATCTATCTATCTATCTATCTATCTATCTATCTATTACCAATCTAATTATTTCTGTTTATTTCTGTCTAATCTTTTTGTCTATCTATCCATCTTCTAACAATCTATCTATCTATCTATCTATCTATCATCAATTTAATTATTTCTGTTTATATCTATCTATCTATCTATCTATCTATCTATCTATCTATCTATCTATCACCAATCTAATTATTTCTGTTTATATCTATCTATCTATCTATGTATCTATCTATCTATCTATCTATCTATCATCTATCTATCTATCTGTTACCAATCTAATTATTTCTGTTTATTTCTATCTAATCAGTTTATCTATCTATCTATCTATCAATCTATCTATCTATCTTTTACCAATCTAATTATTTCTGTTTATTTCTATCTAATCTGTTTATCTTTCTATCTCTCTCTCTCTCTCTATCTATCATCTATCTATCTATCTATCTATCTATCTATCTATCTATCTATCTATCTATCTATCTATATCTATCTGTTACCAATCTAATTATTTCTGTTTATTTCTATCTAATCTATCTATCAATCTATCTATCAATCTATCTATCTATCTATCTATCTATCTATCTATCTATCTATCTATCTGTTACCAATCTAATTATTTCTGTTTATTTCTGTCTAATCTGTTTATCTATCTATCCATCTTCTATCTAACTATCTATCTATCTATCTATCTATCTACATCTATCTGTTACCAATCTAATTATTTCTGTTTATTTCTATGTAATCTATCTCTCTCTCTCTCTCTCTATCATCTATCTATCTATCTATCTATCTATCTATCTATCTATCTATCTATCTATCTATCTGTTACCAATCTAATTATTTCTGTTTATTTCTGTCTAATCTGTTTATCTAATCTTTTTATCTATCTATCTATCTATCTATCTATCTATCTATCTATCTATCTATCTATCTATTTATCTATCTATCTATCTTTTACCAATCTAATTATTTCTGTTTATTTCTATCTATCTTTCTATCTGTCTGTCTGTCTTTCCATCTTCTATCAATCTATCTATCCATATATCTATCATCAGTCTGTCTATCTATCTATCTATCTATCTATCTATCATCAGTCTGTCTGTCTATCTATCTATGTATCTATCTATCTATCTATCTATTACCAATCTAATTATTTCTGTTTATTTCTGTCTAATCTGTTTATCTATCTATCCATCTTCTATCTATCTATCT
>JAKOOJ010000033.1:3265000-3287500 GCA_022577455.1 Arizona elegans | reverse complement strand
TTCTATCTACCTTTCTATCTGTCTGTCTGTCTTTCCATCTTCTATCAATCTATCTATCCATATATCTATCATCAGTCTGTCTATCTATCTATCTATCTATCTATCTATCTATCTATCTATCTATCTATCATCAGTCTGTCTGTCTATCTATCTATGTATCTATCTATCTATCTATCTGTTACCAATCTAATTATTTCTGTTTATTTCTGTCTAATCTGTTTATCTATCTATCCATCTTCAATCTATCTATCTATCTATCTATCTATCTATCTATCTATCTATCTATCTATCTATCTGTTAGCAATCTAATTATTTCTCTTTATTTCTATCTAATCTATCTATCAATCTATCTATCTATCTATCTATCTATCTATCTATCTATCTATCTGTTACCAATCTAATTATTTCTGTTTATTTCTGTCTAATCTGTTTATCTATCTATCCATCTTCTATCTATCTATCTATCTATCTATCTATCTATCTATCTATCTATCTATCTATCTATCTATCTATATCTATCTGTTACCAATCTAATTATTTCTGTTTATTTCTATCTAATCTATCTATCTATCTATCTATCTATCTATCTATCTATCTATCTATCTATCTGTTACCAATCTAATTATTTCTGTTTATTTCTGTCTAATCTGTTCATCTATCTATCCATCTTCTATCTATCTATCTATCTATCTATCTATCTATCTATCTATCTATCTATCTTTTACCAATCTAATTATTTCTGTTTATTTCTATCTATCTATCTTTCTATCTGTCTGTCTTTCCATCTTCTATCAATCTATCTATCCATCTATCTATCATCAGTCTGTCTATCTATCTATCTATCTATCTATCTATCTATCTATCTATCTATCTATCTATGCATCTATCAATCTATCTATCTATCTATCTATTACCAATCTAATTATTTCTGTTTATTTCTGTCTAATCTGTTTATCTATCTATCCATCTTCTATCTATCTATCTATCTATCTATCTATCTATCTATCTATCTATCTATCTATCTATATCTATCTGTTACCAATCTAATTATTTCTGTTTATATCTATCTATCTATCTATCTATCTATCTATCTATCTATCTATCACCAATCTAATTATTTCTGTTTATATCTATCTATCTATCTATCTATCTATCTATCTATCTATGTCCCTCCCCCCTGACTGTCTGTCTGTCTGTCTATCTATCTATCTATCTATCTATCTATCTATCTATCTATCTATCTATCTATCTATCTATCTATTTATCTATCTATCTGTTACCAATCTAATCATTTCTGTTTATTTCTATCTAATCTGTTTATCTATCTATCTATCTATCCATCTATCTATCTATCTATCTATCTATCTATCTATCTATCTATCTATCTATCTATCTATCTTTTACCAATCTAATTATTTCTGTTTATTTCTATCTAATCTGTTTATCTATCTATCTATCTATCTATATATCTATCTATCTATCTATCTATGTCCCTCCCCCCTGACTGTCTGTCTGTATGTCTGTCTATCTATCTATCTATCTATCTATCTATCTATTTATCTATCTATCTGTTACCAATCTAATCATTTCTGTTTATTTCTATCTAATCTGTTTATCTATCTATCTATCTATCCATCCATCTATCTATCTATCTATCTATCTATCTATCTATCTATCTATCTATCTATCTATCTTTTACCAATCTAATTATTTCTGTTTATTTCTATCTAATCTATCTATCTATCTATCTATCTATCTATCTATCTATCTATCTATCTGTTAGCAATCTAATTATTTCTCTTTATTTCTATCTAATCTATCTATCTATCTATCTATCTATCTATCTATCTATCTATCTATATCTATCTGTTACCAATCTAATTATTTCTGTTTATTTCTATCTAATCTATCTATCTATCTATCTATCTATCTATCTATCTATCTATCTATCTGTTACCAATCTAATTATTTCTGTTTATTTCTGTCTAATCTGTTTATCTATCTATCCATCTTCTATCTATCTATCTATCTATCAATCTATCTATCTATATCTATCTGTTATCAATCTTATTATTTCTGTTTATTTCTGTCTCATCTGTTTATCTATCTATTCATCTTCTATCTATCTATCTATCTATCTATCTATCTATCTATCTATCTATCATCAATCTAATTATTTCTGTTTATATCTATCTATCTATCTGTCTGTCTATCTATCTATCTATCTATCACCAATCTAATTATTTCTGTTTATATCTATCTATCTATCTATCTATCTATCTATCTATCTATGTCCCTCCCCCCTGTCTGTCTGTCTGTCTGTCTGTCTATCTATCTATCTATCTATCTATCTATCTATCTATCTATCTATCTATCTATTTATCTATCTATCTGTTACCAATCTAATCATTTCTGTTTATTTCTATCTAATCTGTTTATCTATCTATCTATCTATCCATCTATCTATCTATCTATCTATCTATCTATCTATCTATCTATCTATCTTTTACCAATCTAATTATTTCTGTTTATTTCTATCTAATCTGTTTATCTATCTATCTATCTATCTATCTATCTATCTATCTATCTATCTATGTCCCTCCCCCCTGACTGTCTGTCTGTCTATCTATCTATCTATCTATCTATCTATCTATCTATCTATCTATCATCTATCGATCTATCTGTTACTAATCTAATTATTTCTGTTTATTTCTATCTAATCTGTTTATCTATCTATCTATCTATCTATCTATCTATCTATCTATCTATCTTTTACCAATCTAATTATTTCTGTTTATTTCTATCTAATCTGTTTATCTATCCATCTTCTATCTATCTATCTATCTATCTATCTATCTATCTATCTATCTATCTGTTAGCAATCTAATTATTTCTCTTTATTTCTATCTAATCTATCTATCTATCTATCTATCTATCTATCTATCTATCTATCTATATCTATCTGTTACCAATCTAATTATTTCTGTTTATTTCTATCTAATCTATCTATCTATCTATCTATCTATCTATCTATCTATCTATCTGTTACCAATCTAATTATTTCTGTTTATTTCTGTCTAATCTGTTTATCTATCTATCCATCTTCTATCTATCTATCTATCTATCTATCAATCTATCTATCTATATCTATCTGTTATCAATCTTATTATTTCTGTTTATTTCTATGTAATCTATCTATCTATCTCTCTATCTATCATCTATCTATCTATCTATCTATCTATCTATCTATCTATCTATCTATCTATCTATCTATCTGTTACCAATCTAATTATTTCTGTTTATTTCTGTCTAATCTGTTTATCTAATCTTTTTATCTATCTATCTATCTATCTATCTATCTATTTATCTATCTATCTATCTTTTACCAATCTAATTATTTCTGTTTATTTCTATCTAATCTATCTATCTATCTATCTATCTATCTATCTATCTATCTATCTATCTATCTGTTAGCAATCTAATTATTTCTCTTTATTTCTATCTAATCTATCTATCTATCTATCTATCTATCTATCTATCTATCTATCTATCTATATCTATCTGTTACCAATCTAATTATTTCTGTTTATTTCTATCTAATCTATCTATCTATCTATCTATCTATCTATCTATCTATCTATCTATCTGTTACCAATCTAATTATTTCTGTTTATTTCTGTCTAATCTGTTTATCTATCTATCCATCTTCTATCTATCTATCTATCTATCAATCTATCTATCTATATCTATCTGTTATCAATCTTATTATTTCTGTTTATTTCTGTCTCATCTGTTTATCTATCTATTCATCTTCTATCTATCTATCTATCTATCTATCTATCTATCATCAATCTAATTATTTCTGTTTATATCTATCTATCTATCTGTCTGTCTGTCTATCTATCTATCTATCACCAATCTAATTATTTCTGTTTATATCTATCTATCTATCTATCTATCTATCTATCTATCTATCTATCTATGTCCCTCCCCCCTGTCTGTCTGTCTGTCTGTCTGTCTATCTATCTATCTATCTATCTATCTATCTATCTATCTATCTATCTATCTATCTATCTATTTATCTATCTATCTGTTACCAATCTAATCATTTCTGTTTATTTCTATCTAATCTGTTTATCTATCTATCTATCTATCCATCTATCTATCTATCTATCTATCTATCTATCTATCTATCTATCTATCTTTTACCAATCTAATTATTTCTGTTTATTTCTATCTAATCTGTTTATCTATCTATCTATCTATCTATCTATCTATCTATCTATCTATGTCCCTCCCCCCTGACTGTCTGTCTGTCTATCTATCTATCTATCTATCTATCTATCTATCTATCTATCATCTATCGATCTATCTGTTACTAATCTAATTATTTCTGTTTATTTCTATCTAATCTGTTTATCTATCTATCTATCTATCTATCTATCTATCTATCTATATCTATCTGTTACCAATCTAATTATTTCTGTTTATTTCTATCTAATCTATCTATCTATCTATCTATCTATCTATCTATCTATCTATCTATCTATCTGTTACCAATCTAATTATTTCTGTTTATTTCTGTCTAATCTGTTTATCTATCCATCTTCTATCTATCTATCTATCTATCTATCTATCTATCTATCTATCTATCTATCTATCTGTTAGCAATCTAATTATTTCTCTTTATTTCTATCTAATCTATCTATCTATCTATCTATCTATCTATCTATCTATCTATCTATCTATCTATCTATATCTATCTGTTACCAATCTAATTATTTCTCTTTATTTCTATCTAATCTATCTATCTATCTATCTATCTATCTATCTATCTATCTATCTATCTATCTATCTATCTATCTGTTACCAATCTAATTATTTCTGTTTATTTCTGTCTAATCTGTTTATCTATCTATCCATCTTCTATCTATCTATCTATCTATCTATCTATCAATCTATCTATCTATATCTATCTGTTATCAATCTTATTATTTCTGTTTATTTCTATGTAATCTATCTATCTATCTCTCTATCTATCATCTATCTATCTATCTATCTATCTATCTATCTATCTATCTATCTATCTATCTATCTGTTACCAATCTAATTATTTCTGTTTATTTCTGTCTAATCTGTTTATCTAATCTTTTTATCTATCTATCTATCTATCTATCTATCTATCTATTTATCTATCTATCTATGTTTTACCAATCTAATTATTTCTGTTTATTTCTATCTATCTATCTTTCTATCTGTCTGTCTGTCTTTCCATCTTCTATCAATCTATCTATCCATATATCTATCATCAGTCTGTCTATCTATCTATCTATCTATCTATCTATCTATCTATCTATCTATCAGTCTTTCTATCTATCTATCTATCTATCTATCTATCTATCTATTACCAATCTAATTATTTCTGTTTATTTCTGTCTAATCTTTTTGTCTATCTATCCATCTTCTATCTATCTATCTATCTATCTATCTATCTATCTATCTATCTATCTATCACCAATCTAATTATTTCTGTTTATATCTATCTATCTATCTATCTATCTATCTATCTATCTATCTATCTATCTATCCATCTATCTATCATCTATCTATCTATCTGTTACCAATCTAATTATTTCTGTTTATTTCTATCTAATCTGTTTATCTATCTATCTATCTATCTATCTATCTATCTATCTATCTATCTATCTATCTTTTACCAATCTAATTATTTCTGTTTATTTCTATCTAATCTGTTTATCTATCTATCTATCTATCTATCTATCTATCTATCTATCTATCTATCTATCTATGTCCCTCCCCCCTGACTGTCTGTCTGTCTGTCTGTCTATCTATCTATCTATCTATCTATCTATCTATCTATTACCAAGCTAATTATTTCTGTTTATTTCTGTCTAATCTGTTTATCTATCTATCCATCTTCCATCTATCTATCTATCAATCTATCTATCTATCTATATCTATCTGTTACCAATCTAATTATTTCTGTTTATTTCTGTCTAATCTGTTTATCTATCTATCCATCTTCTATCTATCTATCTATCTATCTATCAATATATCTATCTATCTATATCTATCTGTTACCAATCTAATTATTTCTGTTTATTTCTATCTAATCTATCTATCTATCTATCTATCTATCTATCTATCTATCTATCTATCTGTTACCAATCTAATTATTTCTGTTTATTTCTGTCTAATGTTTATCTATCTATCCATCTTCTATCTATCTATCTATCTACCTATCTATCAATCTATCTATCTATACCTATCTGTTACCAATCTAATTATTTCTGTTTATTTCTTTGTAATCTATCTATCTATCTCTCTATCTATCTATCTATCTATCTATCTATCTATCTGTTACCAATCTAATTATTTCTGTTTATTTCTGTCTAATCTATTTATCTAATCTTTTTATCTATCTATCTATCTATCTATCTATCTATCTATCTATCTATCTATCTATTTATCTATCTATCTATATTTTACCAATCTAATTATTTCTGTTTATTTCTATCTATCTATCTTTCTATCTGTCTGTCTGTCTTTCCATCTTCTATCAATCTATCTATCCATATATCTATCATCAGTCTGTCTGTCTATCTATCTATCTATCTATCTATCTATCTATCTATCTATCAATCTTTCTATCTATCTATCTATCTATCTATCTATCTATCTATCTATCTATCTATTACCAATCTAATTATTTCTGTTTATTTCTGTCTAATCTTTTTGTCTATCTATCCATCTTCTAACAATCTATCTATCTATCTATCTATCTATCATCAATTTAATTATTTCTGTTTATATCTATCTATCTATCTATCTATCTATCTATCTATCACCAATCTAATTATTTCTGTTTATTTCTGTCTAATCTGTTCATCTATCTATCCATCTTCTATCTATCTATCTATCTATCTATCTATCTATCTATCTATCTATCTTTTACCAATCTAATTATTTCTGTTTATTTCTATCTATCTATCTTTCTATCTATCTGTCTGTCTTTCCATCTTCTATCAATCTATCTATCCATCTATCTATCATCAGTCTGTCTATCTATCTATCTATCTATCTATCTATCTATGCATCTATCAATCTATCTATCTATCTATCTATTACCAATCTAATTATTTCTGTTTATTTCTGTCTCATCTGTTTATCTATCTATTCATCTTCTATCTATCTATCTATCTATCTATCTATCTATCTATCATCTATCATCAATCTAATTATTTCTGTTTATATCTATCTATCTATCTATCTATCTATCTATCTATCTATCTATCTATCTATCTATCTATCACCAATCTAATTATTTCTGTTTATATCTATCTATCTATCTATCTATCTATCTATCTATCTATCTATGTCCCTCCCCCCTGACTGTCTGTCTGTCTGTCTGTCTATCTATCTATCTATCTATCTATCTATCTATCTATCTATTTATCTATCTATCTGTTACCAATCTAATCATTTCTGTTTATTTCTATCTAATCTGTTTATCTATCTATCTATCTATCCATCTATCAATCTATCTATCTATCTATCTATCTATCTATCTATCTATCTATCTATCTTTTACCAATCTAATTATTTCTGTTTATTTCTATCTAATCTGTTTATCTATCTATCTATCTATCTATCTATCTATCTATCTATCTATCTATCTATGTCCCTCCCCCCTGACTGTCTGTCTGTCTGTCTGTCTATCTATCTATCTATCTATCTATCTATCTATTTATCTATCTATCTGTTACCAATCTAATCATTTCTGTTTATTTCTATCTAATCTGTTTATCTATCTATCTATCTATCCATCTATCTATCTATCTATCTATCTATCTATCTATCTATCTATCTATCTATCTTTTACCAATCTAATTATTTCTGTTTATTTCTATCTAATCTATCTATCTATCTATCTATCTATCTATCTATCTATCTATCTGTTAGCAATCTAATTATTTCTCTTTATTTCTATCTAATCTATCTATCTATCTATCTATCTATCTATCTATTTATCTATCTATCTATCTATATCTATCTGTTACCAATCTAATTATTTCTGTTTATTTCTATCTAATCTATCTATCTATCTATCTATCTATCTATCTATCTATCTATCTATCTATCTATCTATCTGTTACCAATCTAATTATTTCTGTTTATTTCTGTCTAATCTGTTTATCTATCTATCCATCTTCTATCTATCTATCTATCTATCTATCAATCTATCTATCTATATCTATCTGTTATCAATCTTATTATTTCTGTTTATTTCTGTCTCATCTGTTTATCTATCTATTCATCTTCTATCTATCTATCTATCTATCTATCTATCTATCTATCATCAATCTAATTATTTCTGTTTATATCTATCTATCTATCTATCTGTCTATCTATCTATCTATCTATCACCAATCTAATTATTTCTGTTTATATCTATCTATCTATCTATCTATCTATCTATCTATCTATCTATCTATCTATGTCCCTCCCCCCTGACTGTCTGTCTGTCTGTCTATCTATCTATCTATCTATCTATCTATCTATCTATCTATCTATCTATCTATCTATCTGTTACCAATCTAATCATTTCTGTTTATTTCTATCTAATCTGTTTATCTATCTATCTATCTATCTATCTATCTATCTATCTATCTATCTATCTATCTATCTATCTTTTACCAATCTAATTATTTCTGTTTATTTCTTTGTAATCTATCTATCTCTCTATCTATCATTTATCTATCTATCTATCTATCTATCTATCTATCTATCTATCTATCTATCTATCTATCTATCTATCTGTTACCAATCTAATTATTTCTGTTTATTTCTGTCTAATCTGTTTATCTAATCTTTTTATCTATCTATCTATCTATCTATCTATCTATCTATCTATCTATCTATTTATCTATCTATCTATATTTTACCAATCTAATTATTTCTGTTTATTTCTATCTATCTATCTTTCTATCTGTCTGTCTGTCTTTCCATCTTCTATCGATCTATCTATCCATATATCTATCATCAGTCTGTCTGTCTATCTATCTATCTATCTATCTATCTATCTATCTATCTATCAATCTTTCTATCTATCTATCTATCTATCTATCTATCTATCTATCTATCTATCTATCTATTACCAATCTAATTATTTCTGTTTATTTCTGTCTAATCTTTTTGTCTATCTATCCATCTTCTAACAATCTATCTATCTATCTATCTATCTATCTATCATCAATTTAATTATTTCTGTTTATATCTATCTATCTATCTATCTATCTATCTATCTATCTATCTATCACCAATCTAATTATTTCTGTTTATTTCTGTCTAATCTGTTCATCTATCTATCCATCTTCTATCTATCTATCTATCTATCTATCTATCTATCTATCTATCTATCTATCTTTTACCAATCTAATTATTTCTGTTTATTTCTATCTATCTATCTTTCTATCTATCTGTCTGTCTTTCCATCTTCTATCAATCTATCTATCCATCTATCTATCATCAGTCTGTCTATCTATCTATCTATCTATCTATGCATCTATCAATCTATCTATCTATCTATCTATTACCAATCTAATTATTTCTGTTTATTTCTGTCTCATCTGTTTATCTATCTATTCATCTTCTATCTATCTATCTATCTATCTATCTATCTATCTATCTATCATCAATCTAATTATTTCTGTTTATATCTATCTATCTATCTATCTATCTATCTATCTATCTATCTATCTATCACCAATCTAATTATTTCTGTTTATATCTATCTATCTATCTATCTATCTATCTATCTATCTATCTATCTATCTATGTCCCTCCCCCCTGACTGTCTGTCTGTCTGTCTGTCTATCTATCTATCTATCTATCTATCTATCTATCTATCTATTTATCTATCTATCTGTTACCAATCTAATCATTTCTGTTTATTTCTATCTAATCTGTTTATCTATCTATCTATCTATCCATCTATCTATCTATCTATCTATCTATCTATCTATCTATCTATCTATCTATCTATCTATCTATCTTTTACCAATCTAATTATTTCTGTTTATTTCTATCTAATCTGTTTATCTATCTATCTATCTATCTATCTATCTATCTATCTATCTATCTATCTATCTATGTCCCTCCCCCCTGACTGTCTGTCTGTCTGTCTGTCTATCTATCTATCTATCTATCTATCTATTTATCTATCTATCTGTTACCAATCTAATCATTTCTGTTTATTTCTATCTAATCTGTTTATCTATCTATCTATCTATCCATCTATCTATCTATCTATCTATCTATCTATCTATCTATCTTTTACCAATCTAATTATTTCTGTTTATTTCTATCTAATCTATCTATCTATCTATCTATCTATCTATCTATCTATCTATCTATCTATCTATCTATCTATCTGTTAGCAATCTAATTATTTCTCTTTATTTCTATCTAATCTATCTATCTATCTATCTATCTATCTATCTATCTATCTATCTATCTATCTATCTATCTATATCTATCTGTTACCAATCTAATTATTTCTGTTTATTTCTATCTAATCTATCTATCTATCTATCTATCTATCTATCTATCTATCTATCTGTTACCAATCTAATTATTTCTGTTTATTTCGGTCTAATCTGTTTATCTATCTATCCATCTTCTATCTATCTATCTATCTATCAATCTATCTATCTATATCTATCTGTTATCAATCTTATTATTTCTGTTTATTTCTGTCTCATCTGTTTATCTATCTATTCATCTTCTATCTATCTATCTATCTATCTATCTATCTATCTATCATCAATCTAATTATTTCTGTTTATATCAATCTATCTATCTATCTGTCTATCTATCTATCTATCTATCACCAATCTAATTATTTCTGTTTATATCTATCTATCTATCTATCTATCTATCTATCTATCTATCTATGTCCCTCCCCCCTGACTGTCTGTCTGTCTGTCTGTCTATCTATCTATCTATCTATCTATCTATCTATCTATCTATCTATCTATCTATCTATTTATCTATCTATCTGTTACCAATCTAATCATTTCTGTTTATTTCTATCTAATCTGTTTATCTATCTATCTATCTATCTATCCATCTATCTATCTATCTATCTATCTATCTATCTATCTATCTATCTATCTTTTACCAATCTAATTATTTCTGTTTATTTCTATCTAATCTGTTTATCTATCTATCTATCTATCTATCTATCTATCTATCTATCTATCTATCTGTCTATCTATGTCCCTCCCCCCTGACTGTCTGTCTGTCTATCTATCTATCTATCTATCTATCTATCTATCTATCTATCTATCATCTATCGATCTATCTGTTACTAATCTAATTATTTCTGTTTATTTCTATCTAATCTGTTTATCTATCTATCTATCTATCTATCTATCTATCTATCTATCTATCTATCTTTTACCAATCTAATTATTTCTGTTTATTTCTATCTAATCTGTTTATCTATCCATCTTCTATCTATCTATCTATCTATCTATCTATCTATCTATCTATCTATCTATGCATCTATCAATCTATCTATCTATCTATTACCAATCTAATTATTTCTGTTTATTTCTGTCTCATCTGTTTATCTATATATTCATCTTCTATCTATCTATCTATCTATCTATCTATCTATCTATCATCAATCTAATTATTTCTGTTTATATCTATCTATCTATCTATCTATCTATCTATCTATCTATCTATCACCAATCTAATTATTTCTGTTTATATCTATCTATCTATCTATCTATCTATCTATCTATCTATCTATGTCCCTCCCCCCTGACTGTCTGTCTGTCTGTCTGTCTATCTATCTATCTATCTATCTATCTATCTATCTATCTATCTATCTATTTATCTATCTATCTGTTACCAATCTAATCATTTCTGTTTATTTCTATCTAATCTGTTTATCTATCTATCTATCTATCCATCTATCTATCTATCTATCTATCTATCTATCTATCTATCTATCTATCTATCTATCTATCTTTTACCAATCTAATTATTTCTGTTTATTTCTATCTAATCTGTTTATCTATCTATCTATCTATCTATCTATCTATCTATCTATCTATCTATGTCCCTCCCCCCTGACTGTCTGTCTGTCTGTCTGTCTATCTATCTATCTATCTATCTATCTATCTATTTATCTATCTATCTGTTACCAATCTAATCATTTCTGTTTATTTCTATCTAATCTGTTTATCTATCTATCTATCTATCCATCTATCTATCTATCTATCTATCTATCTATCTATCTATCTATCTATCTTTTACCAATCTAATTATTTCTGTTTATTTCTATCTAATCTATCTATCTATCTATCTATCTATCTATCTATCTATCTATCTATCTATCTATCTATCTATCTGTTAGCAATCTAATTATTTCTCTTTATTTCTATCTAATCTATCTATCTATCTATCTATCTATCTATCTATCTATCTATCTGTTACCAATCTAATTATTTCTGTTTATTTCTGTCTAATCTGTTTATCTATCTATCCATCTTCTATCTATCTATCTATCTATCTATCAATCTATCTATCTATATCTATCTGTTATCAATCTTATTATTTCTGTTTATTTCTGTCTCATCTGTTTATCTATCTATTCATCTTCTATCTATCTATCTATCTATCTATCTATCTATCATCAATCTAATTATTTCTGTTTATATCAATCTATCTATCTATCTGTCTATCTATCTATCTATCTATCACCAATCTAATTATTTCTGTTTATATCTATCTATCTATCTATCTATCTATCTATCTATCTATCTATCTATCTATGTCCCTCCCCCCTGACTGTCTGTCTGTCTGTCTATCTATCTATCTATATATCTATCTATCTATCTATCTATCTATCTTTTACCAATCTAATTATTTCTGTTTATTTCTATCTAATCTGTTTATCTATCTATCTATCTATCTATCTATCTATCTATCTATGTCCCTCCCCCCTGACTGTCTGTCTGTCTATCTATCTATCTATCTATCTATCTATCTATCTATCTATCATCTATCGATCTATCTGTTACTAATCTAATTATTTCTGTTTATTTCTATCTAATCTGTTTATCTATCTATCTATCTATCTATCTATCTATCTATCTATCTATCTTTTACCAATCTAATTATTTCTGTTTATTTCTATCTAATCTGTTTATCTATCCATCTTCTATCTATCTATCTATCTATCTATCTATCTATCTATCTATCTATCTATCTATCTATCTGTTAGCAATCTAATTATTTCTCTTTATTTCTATCTAATCTATCTATCTATCTATCTATCTATCTATCTATCTATCTATCTATCTATCTATATCTATCTGTTACCAATCTAATTATTTCTGTTTATTTCTATCTAATCTATCTATCTATCTATCTATCTATCTATCTATCTATCTATCTATCTGTTACCAATCTAATTATTTCTGTTTATTTCTGTCTAATCTGTTTATCTATCTATCCATCTTCTATCTATCTATCTATCTATCTATCAATCTATCTATCTATATCTATCTGTTATCAATCTTATTATTTCTGTTTATTTCTATGTAATCTATCTATCTATCTCTCTATCTATCATCTATCTATCTATCTATCTATCTATCTATCTATCTATCTATCTATCTGTTACCAATCTAATTATTTCTGTTTATTTCTGTCTAATCTGTTTATCTAATCTTTTTATCTATCTATCTATCTATCTATCTATCTATCTATTTATCTATCTATCTATGTTTTACCAATCTAATTATTTCTGTTTATTTCTATCTATCTATCTTTCTATCTGTCTGTCTGTCTTTCCATCTTCTATCAATCTATCTATCCATATATCTATCATCAGTCTGTCTATCTATCTATCTATCTATCTATCTATCTATCTATCTATCTATCAGTCTTTCTATCTATCTATCTATCTATCTATCTATCTATCTATCTATCTATTACCAATCTAATTATTTCTGTTTATTTCTGTCTAATCTTTTTGTCTATCTATCCATCTTCTATCTATCTATCTATCTATCTATCTATCTATCTATCTATCTATCTATCACCAATCTAATTATTTCTGTTTATATCTATCTATCTATCTATCTATCTATCTATCTATCTATCTATCTATCTATCTATCTATCCATCTATCTATCATCTATCTATCTATCTGTTACCAATCTAATTATTTCTGTTTATTTCTATCTAATCTGTTTATCTATCTATCTATCTATCTATCTATCTATCTATCTATCTATCTATCTATCTTTTACCAATCTAATTATTTCTGTTTATTTCTATCTAATCTGTTTATCTATCTATCTATCTATCTATCTATCTATCTATCTATCTATGTCCCTCCCCCCTGACTGTCTGTCTGTCTGTCTATCTATCTATCTATCTATCTATCTATCTATCTATCTATTACCAAGCTAATTATTTCTGTTTATTTCTGTCTAATCTATTTATCTATCTATCCATCTTCCATCTATCTATCTATCAATCTATCTATCTATCTATATCTATCTGTTACCAATCTAATTATTTCTGTTTATTTCTGTCTAATCTGTTTATCTATCTATCCATCTTCTATCTATCTATCTATCTATCAATATATCTATCTATCTATATCTATCTGTTACCAATCTTATTATTTCTGTTTATTTCTATCTAATCTATCTATCTATCTATCTATCTATCTATCTATCTATCTATCTGTTACCAATCTAATTATTTCTGTTTATTTCTGTCTAATGTTTATCTATCTATCCATCTTCTATCTATCTATCTATCTATCTATCTATCAATCTATCTATCTATACCTATCTGTTACCAATCTAATTATTTCTGTTTATTTCTTTGTAATCTATCTATCTATCTCTCTATCTATCATTTATCTATCTATCTATCTATCTATCTATCTATCTATCTATCTATCTATCTATCTGTTACCAATCTAATTATTTCTGTTTATTTCTGTCTAATCTGTTTATCTAATCTTTTTATCTATCTATCTATCTATCTATCTATCTATCTATCTATCTATCTATCTATTTATCTATCTATCTATATTTTACCAATCTAATTATTTCTGTTTATTTCTATCTATCTATCTTTCTATCTGTCTGTCTGTCTTTCCATCTTCTATCAATCTATCTATCCATATATCTATCATCAGTCTGTCTGTCTATCTATCTATCTATCTATCTATCTATCTATCTATCTATCTATGTATCTATCAATCTTTCTATCTATCTATCTATCTATCTATCTATCTATCTATTACCAATCTAATTATTTCTGTTTATTTCTGTCTAATCTTTTTGTCTATCTATCCATCTTCTAACAATCTATCTATCTATCTATCTATCTATCTATCTATCATCAATTTAATTATTTCTGTTTATATCTATCTATCTATCTATCTATCTATCTATCTATCTATCACCAATCTAATTATTTCTGTTTATATCTATCTATCTATCTATCTATCTATCTATCTATCTATCTATCTATCTATCATCTTTCTATCTATCTGTTACCAATCTAATTATTTCTGTTTATTTCTATCTAATCTGTTTATCTATCTATCTATCTATCAATCTATCTATCTATCTTTTACCAATCTAATTATTTCTGTTTATTTCTATCTAATCTGTTTATCTTTCTATCTATCTATCTATCTATCTATCTATCTATCTATCTATCTATCTATCTATCTATCTATCTAATCTATCTGTTACCAATCTAATTATTTCTGTTTATTTCTATCTAATCTATCTATCAATCTATCTATCAATCTATCTATCTATCTATCTATCTATCTATCTATCTATCTATCTGTTACCAATCTAATTATTTCTGTTTATTTCTGTCTAATCTGTTTATCTATCTATCCATCTTCTATCTAACTATCTATCTATCTATCTATCTATCTATATCTATCTGTTACCAATCTAATTATTTCTGTTTATTTCTATGTAATCTATCTATCTCTCTCTCTCTATCATCTATCTATCTATCTATCTATCTATCTATCTATCTATCTATCTATCTGTTACCAATCTAATTATTTCTGTTTATTTCTGTCTAATCTGTTTATCTAATCTTTTTATCTATCTATCTATCTATCTATCTATCTATCTATCTATCTATCTATCTATCTATCTATTTATCTATCTATCTATCTGTTACCAATCTAATTATTTCTGTTTATTTCTATCTAATCTGTTTATCTATCTATCTATCTATCTATCTATCTATCTATCTATCTATCTATCTATCTATCTTTTACCAATCTAATTATTTCTGTTTATTTCTATCTAATCTGTTTATCTTTCTATCTATCTATCTATCTATCTATCTATCTATCTATCTATCTATCTATCAATCTATCTATCTATCTATCTATATCTATCTGTTACCAATCTAATTATTTCTGTTTATTTCTATGTAATCTCTCTCTCTCTCTATCTATCATCTATCTATCTATCTATCTATCTATCTATCTATCTATCTATCTATCTATCTATCTATATCTATCTGTTACCAATCTAATTATTTCTGTTTATTTCTATCTAATCTATCTATCAATCTATCTATCTATCTATCTATCTATCTATCTATCTATCTATCTATCTGTTACCAATCTAATTATTTCTGTTTATTTCTGTCTAATCTGTTTAACTATCTATCCATCTTCTATCTAACTATCTATCTATCTATCTATCTATCTATCTATATCTATCTGTTACCAATCTAATTATTTCTGTTTATTTCTATGTAATCTCTCTCTCTCTCTCTATCTATCATCTATCTATCTATCTATCTATCTATCTATCTATCTATCTATCTATCACCAATCTAATTATTTCTGTTTATTTCTGTCTAATCTGTTCATCTATCTATCCATCTTCTATCTATCTATCTATCTATCTATCTATCTATCTATCTATCTATCTATCTATCTATCTTTTACCAATCTAATTATTTCTGTTTATTTCTATCTATCTATCTTTCTATCTATCTGTCTGTCTTTCCATCTTCTATCAATCTATCTATCCATCTATCTATCATCAGTCTGTCTATCTATCTATCTATCTATCTATCTATCTATGCATCTATCAATCTATCTATCTATCTATCTATTACCAATCTAATTATTTCTGTTTATTTCTGTCTCATCTGTTTATCTATCTATTCATCTTCTATCTATCTATCTATCTATCTATCTATCTATCTATCTATCTATCTATCATCAATCTAATTATTTCTGTTTATATCTATCTATCTATCTATCTATCTATCTATCTATCTATCTATCACCAATCTAATTATTTCTGTTTATATCTTTCTATCTATCTATCTATCTATCTATCTATCTATCTATCTATCTATCTATGTCCCTCCCCCCTGACTGTCTGTCTGTCTGTCTATCTATCTATCTATCTATCTATCTATCTATCTATCTATCTATCTATCTATCTGTTACCAATCTAATCATTTCTGTTTATTTCTATCTAATCTGTTTATCTATCTATCTATCTATCCATCTATCTATCTATCTATCTATCTATCTATCTATCTATCTATCTATCTATCTTTTACCAATCTAATTATTTCTGTTTATTTCTATCTAATCTGTTTATCTATCTATCTATCTATCTATCTATCTATCTATCTATCTATCTATGTCCCTCCCCCCTGACTGTCTGTCTGTCTGTCTGTCTATCTATCTATCTATCTATCTATCTATTTATCTATCTATCTGTTACCAATCTAATCATTTCTGTTTATTTCTATCTAATCTGTTTATCTATCTATCTATCTATCCATCTATCTATCTATCTATCTATCTATCTATCTATCTATCTATCTTTTACCAATCTAATTATTTCTGTTTATTTCTATCTAATCTATCTATCTATCTATCTATCTATCTATCTATCTATCTATCTATCTATCTATCTGTTAGCAATCTAATTATTTCTCTTTATTTCTATCTAATCTATCTATCTATCTATCTATCTATCTATCTATCTATCTATCTATATCTATCTGTTACCAATCTAATTATTTCTGTTTATTTCTATCTAATCTATCTATCTATCTATCTATCTATCTATCTATCTATCTATCTATCTGTTACCAATCTAATTATTTCTGTTTATTTCTGTCTAATCTGTTTATCTATCTATCCATCTTCTATCTATCTATCTATCTATCAATCTATCTATCTATATCTATCTGTTATCAATCTTATTATTTCTGTTTATTTCTGTCTCATCTGTTTATCTATCTATTCATCTTCTATCTATCTATCTATCTATCTATCTATCTATCTATCATCAATCTAATTATTTCTGTTTATATCAATCTATCTATCTATCTGTCTATCTATCTATCTATCTATCACCAATCTAATTATTTCTGTTTATATCTATCTATCTATCTATCTATCTATCTATCTATCTATCTATCTATGTCCCTCCCCCCTGACTGTCTGTCTGTCTGTCTGTCTATCTATCTATCTATCTATCTATCTATCTATCTATCTATCTATCTATCTATCTATTTATCTATCTATCTGTTACCAATCTAATCATTTCTGTTTATTTCTATCTAATCTGTTTATCTATCTATCTATCTATCTATCCATCTATCTATCTATCTATCTATCTATCTATCTATCTATCTATCTATCTATCTATCTATCTTTTACCAATCTAATTATTTCTGTTTATTTCTATCTAATCTGTTTATCTATCTATCTATCTATCTATCTATCTATCTATCTATCTATCTATGTCCCTCCCCCCTGACTGTCTGTCTGTCTATCTATCTATCTATCTATCTATCTATCTATCTATCTATCTATCTATCATCTATCGATCTATCTGTTACTAATCTAATTATTTCTGTTTATTTCTATCTAATCTGTTTATCTATCTATCTATCTATCTATCTATCTATCTATCTATCTATCTATCTTTTACCAATCTAATTATTTCTGTTTATTTCTATCTAATCTGTTTATCTATCCATCTTCTATCTATCTATCTATCTATCTATCTATCTATCTATCTATCTATGCATCTATCAATCTATCTATCTATCTATTACCAATCTAATTATTTCTGTTTATTTCTGTCTCATCTGTTTATCTATATATTCATCTTCTATCTATCTATCTATCTATCTATCTATCTATCTATCTATCTATCTATCATCAATCTAATTATTTCTGTTTATATCTATCTATCTATCTATCTATCTATCTATCTATCTATCTATCACCAATCTAATTATTTCTGTTTATATCTATCTATCTATCTATCTATCTATCTATCTATCTATCTATCTATCTATGTCCCTCCCCCCTGACTGTCTGTCTGTCTGTCTGTCTATCTATCTATCTATCTATCTATCTATCTATCTATCTATCTATCTATCTATCTATCTATTTATCTATCTATCTGTTACCAATCTAATCATTTCTGTTTATTTCTATCTAATCTGTTTATCTATCTATCTATCTATCCATCTATCTATCTATCTATCTATCTATCTATCTATCTATCTATCTATCTATCTTTTACCAATCTAATTATTTCTGTTTATTTCTATCTAATCTGTTTATCTATCTATCTATCTATCTATCTATCTATCTATCTATCTATCTATCTATGTCCCTCCCCCCTGACTGTCTGTCTGTCTGTCTGTCTATCTATCTATCTATCTATCTATCTATTTATCTATCTATCTGTTACCAATCTAATCATTTCTGTTTATTTCTATCTAATCTGTTTATCTATCTATCTATCTATCCATCTATCTATCTATCTATCTATCTATCTATCTATCTATCTATCTATCTATCTATCTTTTACCAATCTAATTATTTCTGTTTATTTCTATCTAATCTATCTATCTATCTATCTATCTATCTATCTATCTATCTATCTATCTATCTATCTATCTGTTAGCAATCTAATTATTTCTCTTTATTTCTATCTAATCTATCTATCTATCTATCTATCTATCTATCTATCTATCTATCTATCTATCTATCTATATCTATCTGTTACCAATCTAATTATTTCTGTTTATTTCTATCTAATCTATCTATCTATCTATCTATCTATCTATCTATCTATCTGTTACCAATCTAATTATTTCTGTTTATTTCTGTCTAATCTGTTTATCTATCTATCCATCTTCTATCTATCTATCTATCTATCTATCAATCTATCTATCTATATCTATCTGTTATCAATCTTATTATTTCTGTTTATTTCTGTCTCATCTGTTTATCTATCTATTCATCTTCTATCTATCTATCTATCTATCTATCTATCTATCATCAATCTAATTATTTCTGTTTATATCAATCTATCTATCTATCTGTCTATCTATCTATCTATCTATCACCAATCTAATTATTTCTGTTTATATCTATCTATCTATCTATCTATCTATCTATCTATCTATCTATCTATGTCCCTCCCCCTGACTGTCTGTCTGTCTGTCTATCTATCTATCTATATATCTATCTATCTATCTATCTATCTATCTTTTACCAATCTAATTATTTCTGTTTATTTCTATCTAATCTGTTTATCTATCTATCTATCTATCTATCTATCTATCTATCTATCTATGTCCCTCCCCCCTGACTGTCTGTCTGTCTATCTATCTATCTATCTATCTATCTATCTATCTATCTATCTATCTATCATCTATCGATCTATCTGTTACTAATCTAATTATTTCTGTTTATTTCTATCTAATCTGTTTATCTATCTATCTATCTATCTATCTATCTATCTATCTATCTTTTACCAATCTAATTATTTCTGTTTATTTCTATCTAATCTGTTTATCTATCCATCTTCTATCTATCTATCTATCTATCTATCTATCTATCTATCTATCTATCTGTTAGCAATCTAATTATTTCTCTTTATTTCTATCTAATCTATCTATCTATCTATCTATCTATCTATCTATCTATCTATCTATCTATCTATCTATCTATATCTATCTGTTACCAATCTAATTATTTCTGTTTATTTCTATCTAATCTATCTATCTATCTATCTATCTATCTATCTATCTATCTATCTGTTACCAATCTAATTATTTCTGTTTATTTCTGTCTAATCTGTTTATCTATCTATCCATCTTCTATCTATCTATCTATCTATCTATCTATCAATCTATCTATCTATATCTATCTGTTATCAATCTTATTATTTCTGTTTATTTCTATGTAATCTATCTATCTATCTCTCTATCTATCATCTATCTATCTATCTATCTATCTATCTATCTATCTATCTATCTATCTATCTATCTATCTATCTGTTACCAATCTAATTATTTCTGTTTATTTCTGTCTAATCTGTTTATCTAATCTTTTTATCTATCTATCTATCTATCTATCTATCTATTTATCTATCTATCTATGTTTTACCAATCTAATTATTTCTGTTTATTTCTATCTATCTATCTTTCTATCTGTCTGTCTGTCTTTCCATCTTCTATCAATCTATCTATCCATATATCTATCATCAGTCTGTCTATCTATCTATCTATCTATCTATCTATCTATCTATCAGTCTTTCTATCTATCTATCTATCTATCTATCTATCTATCTATCTATTACCAATCTAATTATTTCTGTTTATTTCTGTCTAATCTTTTTGTCTATCTATCCATCTTCTATCTATCTATCTATCTATCTATCTATCTATCACCAATCTAATTATTTCTGTTTATATCTATCTATCTATCTATCTATCTATCTATCTATCTATCTATCCATCTATCTATCATCTATCTATCTATCTGTTACCAATCTAATTATTTCTGTTTATTTCTATCTAATCTGTTTATCTATCTATCTATCTATCTATCTATCTATCTATCTATCTATCTATCTATCTATCTTTTACCAATCTAATTATTTCTGTTTATTTCTATCTAATCTGTTTATCTATCTATCTATCTATCTATCTATCTATCTATCTATCTATGTCCCTCCCCCCTGACTGTCTGTCTGTCTGTCTATCTATCTATCTATCTATCTATCTATCTATCTATCTATTACCAAGCTAATTATTTCTGTTTATTTCTGTCTAATCTGTTTATCTATCTATCCATCTTCCATCTATCTATCTATCAATCTATCTATCTATCTATATCTATCTGTTACCAATCTAATTATTTCTGTTTATTTCTGTCTAATCTGTTTATCTATCTATCCATCTTCTATCTATCTATCTATCTATCAATATATCTATCTATCTATATCTATCTGTTACCAATCTTATTATTTCTGTTTATTTCTATCTAATCTATCTATCTATCTATCTATCTATCTATCTATCTATCTATCTATCTATCTATTACCAATC
>JAKOOJ010000033.1:3240000-3252500 GCA_022577455.1 Arizona elegans | reverse complement strand
AATTATTTGTGTTTATTTCTATCTATCTATCTTTCTATCTGTCTGTCTGTCTTTCCATCTTCTATCAATCTATCTATCCATATATCTATCATCAGTCTGTCTATCTATCTATCTATCTATCTATCTATCTATCTATCTATCTATCTATGTATCTATCAATCTTTCTATCTATCTATCTATCTATCTATCTATCTATCTATCTATCTATCTATCTATCATCTATTACCAATCTAATTATTTCTGTTTATTTCTACCTGTCTGTCTGTCTTTCCATCTTCTATCAATCTATCTATCCATATATCTATCATCAGTCTGTCTATCTATCTATCTATCTATCTATCTATCTATCTATCATCAGTCTGTCTATCTATCTATCTATGTATCTATCTATCTATCTATCTATCTATCTATCTATCTATCTATCTATCTATCTATTACCAATCTAATTATTTCTGTTTATTTCTGTCTAATCTGTTTATCTATCTATCCATCTTCTATCTATCTATCTATCTATCTATCTATCTATCTATCTATCATCAATCCAATTATTTCTGTTTATATCTATCTATCTATCTATCATCTATCTATCTATCTATCTATCTATCTATCTATCTATCAATCTTTCTGTCTGTCTATCCATCTTCTATCTATCTATCTATCTATCTATCTATCTATCTATCATCAGTCTGTCTGTCTATCTATCTATCTATCTATCTATCTATCTATGTATCTATCTATCTATCTATCTATCTATCTATCTATCTATCTGTTACCAATCTAATTATTTCTGTTTATTTCTGTCTAATCTGTTTATGTATCTATCCATCTTCTATCTATCTATCTATCTATCTATCTATCTATCTATCTATCTATCTATCTATCTATCTGTTAGCAATCTAATTATTTCTCTTTATTTCTATCTAATCTATCTATCTATCAATCTATCTATCTATCTATCTATCTATCTATCTATCTATCTATCTATCTGTTACCAATCTAATTATTTCTGTTTATTTCTGTCTAATCTGTTTATCTATATATCCATCTTCTATCTATCTATCTATCTATCTATCTATCTATCTATCTATCTATCTATCTATCTATATCTATCTGTTACCAATCTAATTATTTCTGTTTATTTCTATCTAATCTATCTATCTATCTATCTATCTATCTATCTATCTATCTATCTATCTATCTGTTACCAATCTAATTATTTCTGTTTATTTCTGTCTAATCTGTTCATCTATCTATCCATCTTCTATCTATCTATCTATCTATCTATCTATCTATCTATCTATCTATCTATCTATCTTTTACCAATCTAATTATTTCTGTTTATTTCTATCTATCTATCTTTCTATCTATCTGTCTGTCTTTCCATCTTCTATCAATCTATCTATCCATCTATCTATCATCAGTCTGTCTGTCTATCTATCTATCTATCTATCTATCTATCTATCTATCTATCTATCTATGCATCTATCAATCTATCTATCTATCTATCGATCTATCTATCTATCTATCTATTACCAATCTAATTATTTCTGTTTATTTCTGTCTAATCTGTTTATCTATCTATTCATCTTCTAACTATCTATCTATCTATCTATCTATCTATCATCAATCTAATTATTTCTGTTTATATCTATCTATCTATCTATCTATCTATCTATCTATCTATCTATCTATCTATGTCCCTCCCCCCTGACTGTCTGTCTGTCTGTTTGTCTATCTATCTATCTATCTATCTATCTATCTATTTATCTATCTATCATCTATCTATCTATCTGTTACCAATCTAATCATTTCTGTTTATTTCTATCTAATCTGTTTATCTATCTATCTATCTATCTATCTATCTATCTATCTATCTTTTACCAATCTAATTATTTCTGTTTATTTCTATCTAATCTGTTTATCTATCTATCTATCTATCTATCTATCTATCTATCTATCTATCTATCATCTATCTATCTATCTGTTACTAATCTAATTATTTCTGTTTATTTCTATCTCATCTGTTTATCTATCTATCTATCTATCTATCTATCTATCTATCTATCTATCTATCTATCTTTTACCAATCTAATTATTTCTGTTTATTTCTATCTAATCTGTTTATCTATCCATCTTCTATCTATCTATCTATCTATCTATCTATCTATCTATCTATCTATCTATCTATCTATCTGTTAGCAATCTAATTATTTCTCTTTATTTCTATCTAATCTATCTATCAATCTATCTATCTATCTATCTATCTATCTATCTATCTATCTATTACCAATCTAATTATTTCTGTTTATTTCTGTCTAATCTGTTTATCTATCTATCCATCTTCTATCTATCTATCTATCTATCAATCTATCTATCTATCTATATCTATCTGTTACCAATCTAATTATTTCTGTTTATTTCTATCTAATCTATCTATCTATCTATCTATCTATCTATCTATCTATCTATCTGTTACCAATCTAATTATTTCTGTTTATTTCTGTCTAATCTGTTTATCTATCTATCCATCTTCTATCTATCTATCTATCTATCAATCTATCTATCTATATCTATCTGTTACCAATCTAATTATTTCTGTTTATTTCTATGTAATCTGTCTATCTCTCTCTATCTATCATCTATCTATCTATCTATCTATCTATCTATCTATCAATCTATCTATCTATCTATCTATCTGTTACCAATCTAATTATTTCTGTTTATTTCTGTCTAATCTGTTTATCTAATCTTTTTATCTATATATCTATCTATCTATCTATTTATCTATCTATCTATATTTTACCAATCTAATTATTTGTGTTTATTTCTATCTATCTATCTTTCTATCTGTCTGTCTGTCTTTCCATCTTCTATCAATCTATCTATCCATATATCTATCATCAGTCTGTCTATCTATCTATCTATCTATCTATCTATCTATCTATCTATCTATCTATCTATGTATCTATCAATCTTTCTATCTATCTATCTATCTATCTATCTATCTATCTATCTATCATCTATTACCAATCTAATTATTTATGTTTATTTCTGTCTAATCTTTTTGTCTATCTATCCATCTTCTATCTATCTATTTATCTATCTATCTATCTATCTATCATCAATCTAATTATTTCTGTTTATATCTATCTATCTATCTATCTATCTATCACCAATCTAATTATTTCTGTTTATATCTATCTATCTATCTATCTATCTATCTATCTATCCATCTATCTATTACCTATCTATCTATCTGTTACCAATCTAATTATTTCTGTTTATTTCTATCTAATCTGTTTATCTATCTATCTATCTATCTATCTATCTATCTATCTATCTATTACCAATCTAATTATTTCTGTTTATTTCTGTCTAATCTGTTTATCTATCTATCCATCTTCTATCTATCTATCTATCTATCTATCTATCTATCAGTCTATCTATCTATATCTATCTGTTACCAATCTAATTATTTCTGTTTATTTCTATGTAATCTATCTATCTCTCTCTCTATCTATCATCTATCTATCTATCTATCTATCTATCTATCTATCTATCTATCTATCTGTTACCAATGTAATTATTTCTGTTTATTTCTGTCTAATCTGTTTATCTAATCTTTTTATCTATCTATCTATCTATCTATCTATCTATCTATCTATCTATCTATATTTTACCAATCTAATTATTTCTGTTTATTTCTATCTATCTATCTTTCTATCTGTCTGTCTGTCTTTCCATCTTCTATCGATCTATCTATCCATATATCTATCATCAGTCTGTCTGTCTATCTATCTATCTATCTATCTATGTATCTATCAATCTATCTATCTATCTATCTATCTATCTATCTATCTATCTATCTATCTATCTATATATTACCAATCTAATTATTTCTGTTTATTTCTGTCTAATCTGTTTATCTATCTATTCATCTTCTAACTATCTATCTATCTATCTATCTATCTATCATCAATCTAATTATTTCTGTTTATATCTATCTATCTATCTATCTATCTATCTATCTATTACCAATCTAATTATCTCTTTTTATTTCTGTCTAATCTGTTTATCTATCTATTCATCTTCTAACTATCTATCTATCTATCTATCTATCTATCATCAATCTAATTATTTCTGTTTATATCTATCTATCTATCTATCTATCTATCTATCTATCTATCTATCTATCTGTCTATCTATGTCCCTCCCCCCTGACTGTCTGTCTGTCTGTCTATCTATCTATCTATCTATCTATCTATCTATCTATCTATTTATCTATCTATCATCTATCTATCTATCTGTTACCAATCTAATCATTTCTCTTTATTTCTCTCTAATCTGTTTATCTATCTATCTATCTATCTATCTATCTATCTATCTATCTATCTATCTGTCTTTTACCAATCTAATTATTTCTGTTTATTTCTATCTAATCTGTTTATCTATCTATCTATCTATCTATCTATCTATCTATCTCCCTCCCCCCTGACTGTCTGTCTGTCTGTCTGTCTATCTATCTATCTATCTATCTATCTATCTATCTATCTATCTATCTATCATCTATCTATCTATCTGTTACTAATCTAATTATTTCTGTTTATTTCTATCTAATCTGTTTATCTATCTATCTATCTATCTATCTATCTATCTATCTATCTGTTAGCAATCTAATTATTTCTCTTTATTTCTATCTAATCTATCTATCAATCTATCTATCTATCTATCTATCTATCTATCTATCTGTTACCAATCTAATTATTTCTGTTTATTTCTGTCTAATCTGTTTATCTATCTATCCATCTTCTATCTATCTATCTATCTATCAATCTATCTATCTATCTATATCTATCTGTTACCAATCTAATTATTTCTGTTTATTTCTATCTAATCTATCTATCTATCTATCTATTTATCTATCTATCTATCTATCTGTTACCAATCTAATTATTTCTGTTTATTTCTGTCTAATCTGTTTAGCTATCTATCCATCTTCTATCTATCTATCTATCTATCTATCAATCTATCTATCTATATCTATCTGTTACCAATCTAATTATTTCTGATAATTTCTATGTAATCTGTCTATCTCTCTCTATCTATCATCTATCTATCTATCTATCTATCTATCTATCTATCTATCTATCTGTTACCAATCTAATTATTTCTGTTTATTTCTGTCTAATCTGTTTATCTAATCTTTTTATCTATATATCTATCTATCTATCTATTTATCTATCTATCTATATTTTACCAATCTAATTATTTGTGTTTATTTCTATCTATCTATCTTTCTATCTGTCTGTCTGTCTTTCCATCTTCTATCAATCTATCTATCCATATATCTATCATCAGTCTGTCTATCTATCTATCTATCTATCTATCTATCTATCTATCTATCAATCTTTCTATCTATCTATCTATCTATCTATCTATCTATCTATCATCTATCTATCTATCTGTTACTAATCTAATTATTTCTGTTTATTTCTATCTAATCTGTTTATCTATCCATCTTCTATCTATCTATCTATCTATCTATCTATCTATCTATCTATCTATCTATCTATCTGTTAGCAATCTAATTATTTCTCTTTATTTCTATCTAATCTATCTATCAATCTATCTATCTATCTATCTATCTATCTATCTATCTATCTATCTATCTATTACCAATCTAATTATTTCTGTTTATTTCTGTCTAATCTGTTTATCTATCTATCCATCTTCTATCTATCTATCTATCTATCAATCTATCTATCTATCTATATCTATCTGTTACCAATCTAATTATTTCTGTTTATTTCTATCTAATCTATCTATCTATCTATCTATCTATCTATCTGTTACCAATCTAATTATTTCTGTTTTTTTCTGTCTAATCTGTTTATCTATCTATCCATCTTCTATCTATCTATCTATCTATCAATCTATCTATCTATATCTATCTGTTACCAATCTAATTATTTCTGTTTATTTCTATGTAATCTGTCTATCTCTCTCTCTCTATCATCTATCTATCTATCTATCTATCTATCTATCTATCTATCTATCTATCTATCTATCTATCTGTTACCAATCTAATTATTTCTGTTTATTTCTGTCTAATCTGTTTATCTAATCTTTTTATCTATATATCTATCTATCTATCTATTTATCTATCTATCTATATTTTACCAATCTAATTATTTGTGTTTATTTCTATCTATCTATCTTTCTATCTGTCTGTCTGTCTTTCCATCTTCTATCAATCTATCTATCCATATATCTATCATCAGTCTGTCTATCTATCTATCTATCTATCTATCTATCTATCTATCTATGTATCTATCAATCTTTCTATCTATCTATCTATCTATCTATCTATCTATCTATCTATCTATCTATCATCTATTACCAATCTAATTATTTATGTTTATTTCTGTCTAATCTTTTTGTCTATCTATCCATCTTCTATCTATCTATTTATCTATCTATCTATCTATCTATCATCAATCTAATTATTTCTGTTTATATCTATCTATCTATCTATCTATCTATCACCAATCTAATTATTTCTGTTTATATCTATCTATCTATCTATCTATCTATCTATCTATCTATCCATCTATCTATTATCTATCTATCTATCTGTTACCAAGCTAATTATTTCTGTTTATTTCTATCTAATCTGTTTATCTATCTATCTATCTATCTATCTATCTATCTATCTATCTATCTATCTATCTATCTATCTTTTACCAATCTAATTATTTCTGTTTATTTCTATCTAATCTGTTTATCTATCTATCTATCTATCTATCTATCTATCTATCTATCTATCTATCTATCTATCTATGTCCCTCCCCCCTGACTGTCTGTCTGTCTGTCTATCTATCTATCTATCTATCTATCTATCTATCTATCTATTACCAATCTAATTATTTCTCTTTATTTCTGTCTAATCTGTTTATCTATCTATCCATCTTCTATCTATCTATCTATCTATCAGTCTATCTATCTATATCTATCTGTTACCAATCTAATTATTTCTGTTTATTTCTATGTAATCTATCTCTCTCTCTCTATCTATCATCTATCTATCTATCTATCTATCTATCTATCTATCTATCTATCTATCTATCTGTTACCAATGTAATTATTTCTGTTTATTTCTGTCTAATCTGTTTATCTAATCTTTTTATCTATCTATCTATCTATCTATCTATCTATCTATCTATCTATCTATCTATCTATATTTTACCAATCTAATTATTTCTGTTTATTTCTATCTATCTATCTTTCTATCTGTCTGTCTGTCTTTCCATCTTCTATCGATCTATCTATCCATATATCTATCATCAGTCTGTCTGTCTATCTATCTATCTATCTATCTATGTATCTATCAATCTTTCTATCTATCTATCTATCTATCTATCTATCTATCTATCTATCGATCTATCGATCTATCTATCTATCTATATATTACCAATCTAATTATTTCTGTTTATTTCTGTCTAATCTGTTTATCTATCTATTCATCTTCTAACTATCTATCTATCTATCTATCTATCATCAATCTAATTATTTCTGTTTATATCTATCTATCTATCTATCTATCTATCTATTACCAATCTAATTATCTCTCTTTATTTCTGTGTAATCTGTTTATCTATCTATTCATCTTCTAACTATCTATCTATCTATCTATCTATCTATCTATCTATCTATCATCAATCTAATTATTTCTGTTTATATCTATCTATCTATCTATCTATCTATCTATCTATCTATCTATGTCCCTCCCCCCTGACTGTCTGTCTGTCTGTCTGTCTATCTATCTATCTATCTATCTATCTATCTATCTATCTATCTATTTATCTATCTATCATCTATCTATCTGTTACCAATCTAATCATTTCTCTTTATTTCTATCTAATCTGTTTATCTATCTATCTATCTATCTATCTATCTATCTATCTATCTATCTGTTACCAATGTAATTATTTCTGTTTATTTCTGTCTAATCTGTTTATCTAATCTTTTTATCTATCTATCTATCTATCTATCTATCTATCTATCTATCTATCTATCTATCTATCTATCTATATTTTACCAATCTAATTATTTCTGTTTATTTCTATCTATCTATCTTTCTATCTGTCTGTCTGTCTTTCCATCTTCTATCGATCTATCTATCCATATATCTATCATCAGTCTGTCTGTCTATCTATCTATCTATCTATCTATGTATCTATCAATCTTTCTATCTATCTATCTATCTATCTATCTATCTATCTATCTATCTATCTATATATTACCAATCTAATTATTTCTGTTTATTTCTGTCTAATCTGTTTATCTATCTATTCATCTTCTAACTATCTATCTATCTATCTATCTATCTATCATCAATCTAATTATTTCTGTTTATATCTATCTATCTATCTATCTATCTATTACCAATCTAATTATCTCTTTTTATTTCTGTCTAATCTGTTTATCTATCTATTCATCTTCTAACTATCTATCTATCTATCTATCTATCTATCATCAATCTAATTATTTCTGTTTATATCTATCTATCTATCTATCTATCTATCTATCTATCTATCTGTCTATCTATGTCCCTCCCCCCTGACTGTCTGTCTGTCTGTCTCTCTATCTATCTATCTATCTATCTATCTATCTATCTATCTATCTATTTATCTATCTATCATCTATCTATCTATCTGTTACCAATCTAATCATTTCTCTTTATTTCTCTCTAATCTGTTTATCTATCTATCTATCTATCTATCTATCTATCTATCTATCTATCTTTTACCAATCTAATTATTTCTGTTTATTTCTATCTAATCTGTTTATCTATCTATCTATCTATCTATCTATCTATCTATCTATCTATCTCCCTCCCCCCTGACTGTCTGTCTGTCTGTCTATCTATCTATCTATCTATCTATCTATCTATCTATCATCTATCTATCTATCTGTTACTAATCTAATTATTTCTGTTTATTTCTATCTAATCTGTTTATCTATCTATCTATCTATCTATCTATCTATCTATCTATCTGTTAGCAATCTAATTATTTCTCTTTATTTCTATCTAATCTATCTATCAATCAATCTATCTATCTATCTATCTATCTATCTATCTATCTATCTATCTATCTGTTACCAATCTAATTATTTCTGTTTATTTCTGTCTAATCTGTTTATCTATCTATCCATCTTCTATCTATCTATCTATCTATCAATCTATCTATCTATCTATATCTATCTGTTACCAATCTAATTATTTCTCTTTATTTCTATCTAATCTATCTATCTATCTATTTATCTATCTATCTATCTATCTGTTACCAATCTAATTATTTCTGTTTATTTCTGTCTAATCTGTTTAGCTATCTATCCATCTTCTATCTATCTATCTATCTATCTATCAATCTATCTATCTATATCTATCTGTTACCAATCTAATTATTTCTGTTTATTTCTATGTAATCTGTCTATCTCTCTCTATCTATCATCTATCTATCTATCTATCTATCTATCTATCTATCTATCTATCTATCTATCTATCTGTTACCAATCTAATTATTTCTGTTTATTTCTGTCTAATCTGTTTATCTAATCTTTTTATCTATATATCTATCTATCTATCTATTTATCTATCTATCTATATTTTACCAATCTAATTATTTGTGTTTATTTCTATCTATCTATCTTTCTATCTGTCTGTCTGTCTTTCCATCTTCTATCAATCTATCTATCCATATATCTATCATCAGTCTGTCTATCTATCTATCTATCTATCTATCTATCTATCTATCTATCTATATATGTATCTATCAATCTTTCTATCTATCTATCTATCTATCTATCTATCTATCATCTATCTATCTATCTGTTACTAATCTAATTATTTCTGTTTATTTCTATCTAATCTGTTTATCTATCCATCTTCTATCTATCTATCTATCTATCTATCTATCTATCTATCTATCTATCTGTTAGCAATCTAATTATTTCTCTTTATTTCTATCTAATCTATCTATCAATCTATCTATCTATCTATCTATCTATCTATCTATCTATCTATCTATTACCAATCTAATTATTTCTGTTTATTTCTGTCTAATCTGTTTATCTATCTATCCATCTTCTATCTATCTATCTATCTATCTATCTATCAATCTATCTATCTATCTATATCTATCTGTTACCAATCTAATTATTTCTGTTTATTTCTATCTAATCTATCTATCTATCTATCTATCTATCTATCTATCTGTTACCAATCTAATTATTTCTGTTTTTTTCTGTCTAATCTGTTTATCTATCTATCCATCTTCTATCTATCTATCTATCTATCAATCTATCTATCTATATCTATCTGTTACCAATCTAATTATTTCTGTTTATTTCTATGTAATCTGTCTATCTCTCTCTATCTATCATCTATCTATCTATCTATCTATCTATCTATCTATCTATCTATCTATCTATCTGTTACCAATCTAATTATTTCTGTTTATTTCTGTCTAATCTGTTTATCTAATCTTTTTATCTATATATCTATCTATCTATCTATTTATCTATCTATCTATATTTTACCAATCTAATTATTTGTGTTTATTTCTATCTATCTATCTTTCTATCTGTCTGTCTGTCTTTCCATCTTCTATCAATCTATCTATCCATATATCTATCATCAGTCTGTCTATCTATCTATCTATCTATCTATCTATCTATCTATCTATGTATCTATCAATCTTTCTATCTATCTATCTATCTATCTATCTATCTATCTATCTATCATCTATTACCAATCTAATTATTTATGTTTATTTCTGTCTAATCTTTTTGTCTATCTATCCATCTTCTATCTATCTATTTATCTATCTATCTATCTATCTATCATCAATCTAATTATTTCTGTTTATATCTATCTATCTATCTATCTATCTATCACCAATCTAATTATTTCTGTTTATATCTATCTATCTATCTATCTATCTATCTATCTATCTATCCATCTATCTATTATCTATCTATCTATCTGTTACCAATCTAATTATTTCTGTTTATTTCTATCTAATCTGTTTATCTATCTATCTATCTATCTATCTATCTATCTATCTATCTATCTATCTTTTACCAATCTAATTATTTCTGTTTATTTCTATCTAATCTGTTTATCTATCTATCTATCTATCTATCTATCTATCTATCTATCTATCTATGTCCCTCCCCCCTGACTGTCTGTCTGTCTGTCTGTCTATCTATCTATCTATCTATCTATCTATCTATTACCAATCTAATTATTTCTGTTTATTTCTGTCTAATCTGTTTATCTATCTATCCATCTTCTATCTATCTATCTATCTATCAGTCTATCTATCTATATCTATCTGTTACCAATCTAATTATTTCTGTTTATTTCTATGTAATCTATCTCTCTCTCTCTATCTATCATCTATCTATCTATCTATCTATCTATCTATCTATCTATCTATCTATCTATCTGTTACCAATGTAATTATTTCTGTTTATTTCTGTCTAATCTGTTTATCTAATCTTTTTATCTATCTATCTATCTATCTATCTATCTATCTATCTATCTATCTATATTTTACCAATCTAATTATTTCTGTTTATTTCTATCTATCTATCTTTCTATCTGTCTGTCTGTCTTTCCATCTTCTATCGATCTATCTATCCATATATCTATCATCAGTCTGTCTGTCTATCTATCTATCTATCTATCTATGTATCTATCTATCTATCTATCTATCTATCTATCTATCTATCTATCTATCTATCTATCGATCTATCTATCTATCGATCTATCTATCTATCTATATATTACCAATCTAATTATTTCTGTTTATTTCTGTCTAATCTGTTTATCTATCTATTCATCTTCTAACTATCTATCTATCTATCTATCTATCTATCATCAATCTAATTATTTCTGTTTATATCTATCTATCTATCTATCTATCTATCTATCTATCTATTACCAATCTAATTATCTCTGTTTATTTCTGTCTAATCTGTTTATCTATCTATTCATCTTCTAACTATCTATCTATCTATCTATCTATCTATCTATCATCAATCTAATTATTTCTGTTTATATCTATCTATCTATCTATCTATCTATCTATCTATCTATCTATCTATGTCCCTCCCCCCTGACTGTCTGTCTGTCTGTCTATCTATCTATCTATCTATCTATCTATCTATCTATCTATCTATCTATTTATCTATCTATCATCTATCTATCTATCTGTTACCAATCTAATCATTTCTCTTTATTTCTATCGAATCTGTTTATCTATCTATCTATCTATCTATCTATCTATCTATCTATCTATCTATCTATCTTTTACCAATCTAATTATTTCTGTTTATTTCTATCTAATCTGTTTATCTATCTATCTATCTATCTATCTATCTATGTCCCTCCCCCCTGACTGTCTGTCTGTCTGTCTATCTATCTATCTATC
>JAKOOJ010000033.1:3137500-3235000 GCA_022577455.1 Arizona elegans | reverse complement strand
AAGCATCGGAAAAGACGCCTAGAGAGTGTTTGGAGGACTAGTCAATCTGAATCTGACCGGACACAGGTGAGATCTTATATCAAGACCTACCTAGTGGCGATAAAAGTGGCAAAATCTAACTATTTTTCTGCTCTTATCGCATCTGCAGAGAACCGCCCAGCCGCTCTGTTCAGGGTGACCCACTCCCTCCTTCGGGTGGGAGTGTGGGAAGATCCCTTGCAGGGTCGAGCTGAGGATTTTGTGCAATTCCTGCATGATAAAGTCGATCAGATTCGGGAAGGCTTGGACTCCGACTGGGTGAGTCCCAGGAGGGAGGCGGAGGTGAGTCTGGAGAATTCTATCTGGGAAGAGTTTGACCCCGTGGCTCCCGAGGATGTGGACAGGATTCTGGCTAGGCTTAGTGCTGCCACATGTTTATTGGACCCGTGTCCCTCCTGGTTGGTACTGGCCTCCCGGGAGGTTACACGAGGCTGGCTCCAGGGGATTATAAATGCTTCTTTGAGTGAGGGTGCCTTTCCCGCCGTCTTGAAAGAGGCGGTGGTGAGGCCCCTCAAGAAGCCATCCCTGGACCCGGCTCTATTAGTAAATTACCTTCCGGTCTCCAACCTTCGTTTTGTGGCGAAGGTTGTCGAGAGTGTGGTGGCACGACAGCTACCCCAGTACCTGGAGGAAGCTGTCTATCTGGACCCATACCATCTTTTTTTCTGTAAAACTTTTCAATTAAAAATAATAATAATAATGTTGTGCAAGCTTTAGTCTCTAAGTCTCTTATTGCAGGAGTCCATGGCTGAGCAGGAGGATTAAAAACCATACAGTGAGTACCTTCTCTGCGAAGTAATAATCCAATCTCACTGACCCAGGCCTTATAATTCTGTCCTGATATCTTTAATTTTGACTCACCAGCTAGTGGAGCAACAGAAAATGCCTGGTGAGGAACATGCATTTGGTATGCTGGCTGTGCTGGTAAAAATACCTGTGGTATTTGCTGTGCTTGTTGTGGACCAACAAATGGTCCTGGTTGTACAGCTGGAGGCACCTGTGCATGCATTTGTGGTTGAGGCTGTTGCATTTGAGCTGCAATATTAACATGACCTGCTGGGGGCGTAGTCATTTGCCTTTGCTGCATTAAGCTTTGTTGTGTTCCATCTAAAAGGACACCAGCACCACCAGGAGGTGCTGAAAATTGAGCCTGTGGAGACACTTGTGGCATTGCAGCCTGAATATCTGAGTGAGTTAAAGACATCTCTGATAGAGTCTTCTGCAACAATTGTAATTGCTCTCTCAAGATGCGGTGCATTTCAGCTTTCTCTAGTAAATTACTTTCGCCAGCAGATGGTGCTGCAACTTTAGTTTCGGGCAGCTCAGGTAATCTTTTTGCATACGTGGCATGATATGTAATTTGATCAGAGAGAACACCATGTGACAAATGTGATGTGTGCACAGCTCTCTGTTCTGATTGGACTGACACAAAATCCACCAGGGGGTGTGTCTTTGGCTTCGAAGGAGAAGGCAAAATGGCGTTTTCAGAGATTTTAAAAGCACTAGACTTTCTCTTATCTTGCTCAAACATAGTTAAAGCCATTTTTGCCTGGGATAGCTCATGTTCAAAAAATTTTATATGGTCATGATAGGCTTTTATAGTTTGCTCATCCAGGGCGAGCTCAGAGCTTCGAGGAGAATAATGAATTGTTTCTCTCTGCATGGGAGTAAAAATGCTCGGCAGTTTGTAGAAACTTTGGCTTTGCACCAAGCATTTCAAATTCGGGTTCTGGGAGGACAGTTTGAGAGCCTGCATAATTGGAAGGGGGCGTCACTGACCTCGGTCGCAGCACATTACCTTCAAAAGCAGCTCTGCCTTTATTTTCCTTCTGAAGCCTTTGTAAGAGCATTTCTCCTCCCACAGCCCCCTCTAGTCGGGTGGCTGAGGCGAGCGGCCGGAAACTTGAAAACCTCCTTTCTGCCTCCTCTTCATTGGAAAAATCAATCAAATCATTTACGAAGAGTGGTCTTAATTTCATTTTTCCTTTTTTCTTCTTTTTTGGCATCTTAGCAGACAATTAATCAGCGTTCCGCAGTCGCAAAAATAATCATCTGGCTAAACTAGCCTAGAGGTCTAATCATCAAAGTAACAAGCAAGGAAAAAGCCATAAATCAACCGTCCGTCTGCTACCAGGTGTCAGGGCGCTGATTAATCCCATTCTGCTTTTGGGTAATCGCACCTTGATTTAGAGACGTGGATCGTGACTTTTCCTTTGAAGCATACTTTAAGAAAATAAACCCTGAAGATATTTTCTAAGAAAAACTCATTTATTTGTTATAAAGAAAATAAAACATCTTACTAATCTAAAATAGTTACATTTTGGCAATGTTCCTGCCGGCCACCTCTCTGCAGCCGGACTTCTTGGCAAGAGAACAAAGAAAAGTGTGAAGTAGAAAGAAAGGAATGTGGACATGCGTAGTTAGCTTACTGATAAGAAAACTTGGCAAGCTACGGAAAGTCTGAAAGTCCAAAAATATGAGCTCAGCTGGTAAATACAAAAACACAGTGACACCCTCATCACCTCCCATCTGGACTACTGTAATGCTCTCTACATGGGGCTCCCCTTGAAGAGCACTCGGAGGCTCCAACTGGTCCAGAATGCAGCTGTGCGGGTGGTTATGGGCACACCTCATTACGCCCATGTAACACCTCTCCTGCGCCAGCTGCACTGGCTCCCAGTGGTCTTCCGAGTGCAATTCAAGGTGTTGGTCACCACCTTTAAAGCGCTCCATGGCATAGGACCAGGATATCTACGGGACCGCCTTCTGCCACCAACAGCCTCCCACCGACCAGTTCGCTCCCACAGAGAGGGACTCCTCAGGGTGCCCGTCAGCCAAGTTATGTCAGCTGGCGACACCTAGGAGGAGAGCCTTCTCTGTGGGAGCTCCTGCCCTCTGGAATGAATTGCCCCCAGATATTCGTAACATCCGGGTAACATCTCTGACATCCGGGTTTTTCGTTGTGCCCTCAAGACCCTACTGTTCCGATCTATCTATTTTCTAACTATCTGTCCATCTATCTGTTACGAATCTAATTATTTCTGTCTATTTCTATCTTATCTATCTATCTATCTGTCTGTCTGTCTATCTATCTATCTATCTACCTACCTACCTACCTTCCTTCCTAACAACTACCTACCTACCTACCTATCCATCTTCTATCTATCTATCATCTATCTATCTATCATCTATCTATCTATCTATCTATCTATCTATCTAAACATCCAAACATTTATGTATCTATCTATCTATCTACCTTCCTTCCTTCCTTCCTGCCTGCCTACCTGCCTACCTGCCTACCAACCATCCATCTATCTACCTACCTACCTATCTACCTACCTACCTATCTTTTATCTATCATATATCTGTCATCTATCTATCTATCTATCTATCTATCTATCTATCTATTTTCTAAATATCTGTCCATCTACCTGTTACCAATATAATTATTTCTGTCTATTTCTATCTTATCTATTCTATCTATCTATCTATCTATCTATCTATCTATCTATCCGTCCATCCGTCCAGACATCCAGACATCTAGATAGATAGATAGATAGATAGATAGATAGATAGATAGATAGATAGTCTAGACATCCAAACATTTATGTATCTATCTATGTATCTATCTATGTATCTATCTAGCTACGTCCCTCCCTCCCTCCCTGACTGTATGTATGTATCTATCTATCTATCTATCTATCTATCTATCTATCTATCTATCTATCTGCCTGCCTGCCTATCTATCTAGCTATCTATCTACCTACCTAATGTGGATAAAAGAAGGAATCATACAGAGTCAGCTACATGAACTCTAAAGGACCCTCTCTATTCACATTATTATAAGAGAGAAAAGTGCTTGCTTAGAGATTATATTAAAAATCAGCTAAACCCCATTAAGTGGTAATGTATCTTCAGATGAGACCTAGATGTCACGGAAGGACAGCCATATGGAAAACATCTGAGTGACCTCACTGTGAATGACACAAGGACATATATGTTACAAAGAGTTACTTAATCCAATAAACTTCCCATTAGCAACTACAAGCACTTAAGGGAGGTTGTCTAAGCTAAAATAATCTTATAAACTAAAAATAATGGTTTACTAATGGTTTAGTAATTAGGAAGTGTGTCAATTATCATATGACAGGTGTGCGTTAGCCATATATGGAGAATGTATGATCTCACCGAATCCTTTGTCTTAGAAATGTATAAAAACAGTTGTATCAGAGTTCTTTCCTTGTTCAAAGCTTCAGGTACAAATCTGGCTCTGAACCTCGTGCAATAAAACTGTCTCTGGCTGACCCAGGAATGTTGTTTGGTCTCATCATTCTACAACATTTATGGCACCCTGGCAGATGGGACTGAGGAACAAAGACCTTTTGTTCTGCCTGACAGCTGCCCCAGCGGGAACCAACACCTCCCCAAGGAAAGTTCACTGGCCGGCCACAAAGACTCCATTGAAGTCTACGGAATCTTTCGGTGAGGAGATGCCGTGAACCCGCTGGCGAGCAGACTAGTCAAGGATCCACAAGGTCAGCCAGACACAGAGATCTCAACAAAAGTCCAAGAGGGAAGGACGCCTGCAGGTAAGTATAAGTCAGGGAGTTCAAGTCTCTCTGTTAAGATATACCCACCAATTTAGTGGTGAAGAGGGGGCCTGATCCCCCCCTAGGAGAAACGGCGGCGTCCTCAAGTCTCCTGTTGAGAGTTCAAGTCTCTCTGTTAGGATTGTGTGGGTGGTTAAACCCTTGCGGTTCTCATTGATGACTGTCGGAACATCCAGCGTCGTGAGCCAAGCATAGTGTTGTTAGGATGGGTGGTAGTAGTATTGATCAGTGGAAGACTAAAAGAGAGACCCCCTTGATTAATCAAGTGTCAGGCAGAGTGTGCTAGGGTCTGTTTGATGAGATCTAAAAGAGAGGGGAGAAAGAAAACCTTATAAAATAAAATGTGTGTGGTGTTATGTGTGGTAAGAGAAAAGAACTATAAACATTCTGATAAATTACCATTCTTAAAAAGCCAGAGAACTCTGAAAGAACTAAGAATAAAGAAATTGTTTACTGTTCTTTCCACCCGGGGTTTAGCAGGTAGTAAAAAGGTAAAGCCTGTCTAAATGGGAAGACTCAGATAATTTGACTTGATCAATTTGGTGTGATTTCTGTTAAAAAAAATTCCTGGATGTGCATCTATAATTGTAGTGTGTAAAATTGAATGGGATTGAATTGATTGTGATATGTTTGGCCGGCCAGTAAATTAAGTAAACTTGGGCTTGAAGCTGTGGGAAACAGGCAGTGGTTAGGGCCCAAAATCACATTTGTGATTAAAACTGCTCTCTGAGTTTTCCCACTCCTTTAAGAATAAGCTATAGGTTGCCCAAGGAAATAAAATTAAAAAAAAAAAAAAACCAACCTCCACAGGTCTGGAAATGTTTGATGATATGTGTGCATGTGTATGTATGTAATCATTTCCAAACCTGCAGGGAAGATGAAATCCTCTAATAATAGTGGCTTGTGAAAAAGCTCCCTGAAATAATTTGGTTTGCATGGAGGAAGCATTAAATGAAATTTTTGTATGTGAAATTGGTTTATACAAAAAGTCTGATTGCAGTACCTTCAAAATATTTCTGTTTAGCATTCCTGATTTTTTGTGCTAACTCTTCTTTCTCTAATAATCCCATTTTATGTTTAACCGTATCCATTTTCATTTTAATGTCTTTTTTTGTGTGGGAACTTTTGCAGTTCTTTTTCTAATGTCTTATAATCATCCTCTAAAGTTTTGTATGCTTGTCTTTTCTTAATATTTCTTTTCCTTATATAGTCTATAATCAGGCCTCTGGCATAGGCTTTCATGGTGTCCCATCGATTCTGCAGTGATGTATCCTCTTTTCTATTTTCTTTTTTAAAAAAAGCTAATTCTTTCTCCATCTTCTGTAGGAAATCCTTTTCTTTTAAAATTGTACCGTTTAAAGTCCATCTGGACCTTCTCCTTTGTCCTTTCCAACTCATCATCATTGGATTATGATCTGCCCAGGTATTAGCCTCTATGGCTATTTCTTCTATGTTCGAGGTCAAGTCCATTGTCAACCATATCATATCTATTCTAGACCATGATGAATGTCTATTGGAGTAAAAAGTATATTGTCTATTTTCTGCATTTCTTTCTCTCCATATATCTTTTAAGTTTATTTCCTCTATCATCTTAAAAAAAGATTTTGGCAAAGTTTTCCTGCTTTGTTTTGTTATCTTTTGTGTATTATAGTCCATTTTCTCATCTACTATTCCATTGAAGTCTCCCATCATACAGATGTTTTCGTAGTCCAGCTCTATTAATTTCAAATGTAATTTTCTATAAAAGTTTTCTTGATTGTCACTAGGAGCATATATCGCTGTTAACAATATTTTCCTGTTATTGTCTGTTATTTCCACCATCAGAATTCGTCCTTCTCCCTCTTCATAAATTTTTTCCGCTAATATTGTATCTTTAATGTACAAAACCATTCCTCTTTTCTTACATTGTGGCAGTGAAGCAAATAATTTCCCTAGTTTGGGCTGTACCAAAAGTGGTTCATGCTGCTTTTTAATATGCACTTCTTGTAAACAAATTATGTCCATTTTCAATTTCTCCAATTTGTGAAATATCTTTCTTCTTTTAGTTGCTATATTAAGTCCATTTATATTTATTGTGATTAATTTTTTCTCCTCCATGTTTATACTTTTTGTATTGGTTTTGTTGATCTATTAGGTCTCAATTCACGTTGTTCTTTGTATTCTATGGCACCTCCTACTGCGCCTTCTAATGTGCTCTCCTCCTTTCCCATCATCAGGAGATCCTCTTCTTCGAGTTGGAGCAGTGACTCTTCCCTTCTTGGCACATCTTTTTCTCTTATATATTCCACAAGAAATGCTTTAGCTTTGTCAATTGAATCTATTTTGAATCTTTGTGTTTGCCATGTAAACACCAATCCTTCTGGTATCAGCCATCTGTAGTTCACTCCTTTCTGGAGCAGTATTTTTGTCAAAAATTGGTACTCTCTTCTCAGCTCTCTTATTCTTCTCGGTATTTGCTTCAGCACCGTAATTTCCTTGCTCTTGTATTGTAACGCCTTCTCTTTTGCTATCTGCAATATTTGTGTTTTGATTGATTTTTTAGTAAATCTTATATGGACTTCTCTTGGTAGTTTATTTCTCATTGCATATCTAGTATATACTCGGTATATTTCATCAACGCCATCAAACATTTTTTCTTTAGAAATTTCTAGAGCTCCTGCAAGAATTTCTATCATTTTTTCCGCCAAATTTTCTCCTTTTTCTTCCTCCACATTTTGAAATCTGAAGTAAAATTCTGATTTATCCATCTCCCATCCTAAGCCGCTTCTATCACGTTCAACTTCTTCTAATCTATAATCCATATCTCTGATTTTTTATCTCTTTGTTCCTTTTTTTCTTCAATTTTTTCAAGTCTGTCTTCATATTTCTTCATCATCTGTTGTATATTCTCCACTTTTTCATCTGTTTTCTCTATTTTAGATTTTATGTCTTGTATTCCTTGCAAAATCATCTGCATTGTCGCATCTTTTTCTTTCTCACATTCTTTCTCTTTTTCCTGCTGAATCATTGTCTGTATTGATCGTTGTCCTCCCGCTGGTGATGAAGAAGGGGTTGATCCGGCAGAACTAATAACTGCTGCTTTTTTGCTCATTTCTATAAGTAATCCAATTCGACACAGTAGGGTAATATATCTTCAGGTTCTTCTCAACCCTAATCCATTTTGTAGATGGCAGGAGATTGCAAAAGATTAAAAAGAAAAAGAGAAAACAGAAAAAAGGCAAAAAAGGGAAAAAAGGAAAGTGCAGCAAAGCAAGAAAAAAAAACCCTAAAAAAAAAACCAACACTCTTCAGGCTCTTGTGTGCCCTAATCCAATCATCTGAGATAGCCAAAAACAAATTCAAGTAAAAATCTCAAATCAACAAGTGAGAAAGAAAAAAAAAAGAGAAAAGAAAAGAGACCAAAGGAGAAAACGGGAAAATTTCTTCAGACTCTTGTCTGTCTTAATCCAATTGTGTAAAATAGCCAAAAACCCATTCAAATAACAATCTCCAATCAGTAAATTAAAAAAATAAAAAAGAAGAAAGAAAAAAAATTCTTCAGGCTCTTATGTGCCTTAATCCAATTAAGTAAACATTTGTTGTGAAGGAATAAAGGAATTAAAAAAAGGGAGAAAAAATATATGTATATATCTGTTCCAATATTTTAAAATGTTTTAAAAAATAAAATTATTAGTGAAGTGGAAGAGTGGAGCTAGAGAGAGGAAGAATTTCCATTTTATATAAAAGTCCACAACTGTGTAACATTCAAAATTCCTTTCTTGTGCACACTTAGTCTAACAGCTCTCTTTTCCAGAGCCGCTGTTATTTTCTTCTTTCCAGTTTTAATCGCCTTTCAACAATGCTTTTCTCAGCAAGACACCTGTATAAACAAACTTGTAGGCACTCTTTGATGTCCTTTTTAAATTTTATCTGTAAGTTAGCCAATTGACCTTGAAAAATAACACAGTTGCTACTTTTTTTCCCTTTCCCCTCAGTTAAAAAAAACAAAAAGAAGATACAACGTTTCAATCCACTAGATAGCAGTCTCTTATTTCTTCCACTTTCACTTCTTCTTTCAATTAGCAATATAGCAAAAAGAATATTAAAAAAATAAAGGTCTGCCAAAAACAAAAATGACAAATCTAATTCCAAAATTAGTAATCTCAGTCAACATCAAAAATTCAATATTTAAGCAGATAAAAAAGTAAGCCTCCTTTCCAGTCCAGTCCAGTCCAGTCCAATCAAGTTTAAAGTAAAACTTTCCACAGATATCCACACATAGGAATAGTTTATATTTTAGGAAAATTAACTTAAATTCAGGCTCAATTCCGCCACTAAATTACTTCTATATTAAATCCTAGTTGCATTTGCTCTTCAGGGTGTTTGTAAAATCAAATTAGAAAAAACTCTCACCAGATCGTAACACTTTCACTCATTCTCTTCCGTTCGGGGCTGTCCCAACTTCAACAGCTTAATGGCTGCCTCTTCAGCGCCAGAAAAAAGAGCTTCTCCTGGATCAACCAGGGACTTTGCAGTGTTCCTGGGATCAACAGAATGTGCCCTCCTCTATCACTGTCTCAACAGGACAGTGAGATCCAATTTGGATCGTCCCGCGGTGGAGATATCAGCGGTAGTTCCGGACCCCCGAAAACTTCCCGCTGTCTTGTTGCGACGCCAGCCCCCCCCCACCCCCAAGAAAATGTGGGATAGAGGATTAAGCACAAAAGATTCGTAACCGATCAATACACTTTCTGTAATTGTAATGGATGACAATTGTTTTATGTTTTACGTTTTGTAGTACAAATGTGAATGTATGTGTGTGAGGTGTCCCGAAGCTCATAAGGAGTGATAAAGTGAAGTGATCTTTTTTTTTAATTGAAAAAGTTTTACAAATACAAATTTTCCCATTCCCTCCCTTTCCCTCCCTAACCCTCCCTAGCCCTCCCCTCCTCCCATGACTTCCTCAAGGTGAAATCCAAATCCAAATCATATTATATCATAGTTTACCGCCCTTCTATCCCCCCCCCCCCCGTACTATACATTTCTACATGACATTAAACTATTCTACCCCCTATATACTATACATTTCTACACAACATTCAACTAAAAGCTATCTGGTACTTCCTAGTTTGATATTTATTCTGCACATAATCTATCCATTTCTTCCACTTCCATACATAAGTCTCTTGAGTCCAGTCTTTTAAGTATGCTGATATCTTCGCCATTTCTGCAAAACTGGCCACCTTCAAAGTCCATTCTTCAATAGTAGGCAAAACATCCCTTTTCCAATATTGACCAATCAGTAACCTAGCTGCTGTCACCATATACAATATCAATTTTGTTTCACCCATTGAAAAACCCTTAACTATGCCCAATAAAAACAATTGAGGAGAAAATTGGAGTTTTTTCTTCAGAACATTTTGCATAACCCACCAAATTTTTATCCAGAAAGCCTTCACTTTCTTGCAAGTCCACCATATATTATAATATGTAGCATCCAAACAATCACATCTCCAACATTTTGGTTGAACATTAGGATACATGCATGACAATTTCTTAGGATCTAAATGCCACCTATAAAACATTTTATAAAAATTTTCCCTCAAATTCTGTGACTGCGTAAATTTAACATTCTGAACCCATATTTTTTCCCACGTTTCCATCATAACTGGTTCTGCAAAATTTTGTGCCCATTTTATCATACAATCTTTAACCAATTCGTTTTCTGAGTCTCTTTCTAACAAAACATTATAAACCCTCTTGATATGCATTGGGCCTCTCTCTTTTATCTGTCTAACCAATTCTTCTTCATGCAACATTAAACCAGTTTTTTGATCTTCTCTCCATCTCAGTTGAAGTTGCTTATACTGTAACCAAGTTAAATTAATCCCTTCTTCCAACAGTGTGTTTAATGTCTTTAATTGCCATCTGCCCCCATCATTAAAAAGTACTTCTTTGTATAAACCCCCCCCCCCCGAGTGACTTTATATTTATATTCCATATGATATGACCAAGATCCAACCACAACGGTATTTTATAATCCCATTTGAACCGGTGCTTCTTCCATACTCTCATCAAGGAGTTTCTAAGCATATGGCTGTTGAATACTTTATCCACTTTATTTTCATAGAATAAATATGCATGCCAACCAAATTGAAGATCATAACTCTCTATATTCAATATTCCAGTCTTTGTCCTTCCAAACCAATCACTTGCTTGTGTCAACGCTGCTGCTTCATAGTACAATCGTAGGTTTGGAAGTTTAAGACCACCCCTTTCACGAACATCTTGCATAATTTTCAATTTAACTCTTGGCTTTTTCTCATTCCAAACAAACTTATTCACTCCTTTTTGCCATTCCATCAGCTGTTTATCACTTTTAAGCACCGGAATCATTTGAAACAAAAATAAAAATCTAGGTAGAACATTCATTTTAACTGCTGCTATTCTTCCAAGTAGAGACAGCTGCAGTTTTTTCCAGGTTTCCATATCCTTTTGTACCTTTCGCCACAACACCTCATAATTGTTTTGGAACAGTTTTATATTTGAATCTGCAACTTGAACTCCTAGATATCTCACCTTTGGTACTATTTCAAAGCCTGCCTTCCTTTCAAGTTCCTTCTTTTGATCAACTGTCATATTTTTAACTATCATCTTGGTTTTTTTCTGATTCAGTCTAAATCCTGATACCATACCATATTCTTCTATAATGTCTTTCATCTGAATTATTGATTCCATCGGCCGTGTTAGGGTAACAACCAGATCATCTGCAAATGCCCTTGTTCTGTAATCCTCTTGCCTTATAACTATTCCATTCAAAGTGCTCGAGTCCCGTATTGTGTTGAACAAGACTTCTAGAGTTAGAATAAACAACAACGGGGATAACGGACAACCTTGTCTTGTGCCTTTTTCTATACTGAAGTTTGTAGTTAAGCTTCCATTAATGATAATTTGTGCTGTTTGCTCTTGATAAATTACTAAAACCGCCTGCACGAACTGATCCCCAAAGTCCATCTGTCTTAAAGTCTTTAATAGAAAGTTCCAGTCCACTCGATCAAAGGCCTTCTCCACATCCAAAAACACCAGCACTGCAGAGATCTGTTTATTCTTCTCAAGATATTCCAATAAATCTATAATTTGCCTCACATTATCCTTCATATATCTGCCTTCTATAAATGCTGCTTGATCATGATGAATCACCTCTTGAATAACTGGCATTAGTCTGTTGGCTAATACTTTTGCAAAAATTTTATAATCCGTATTCAGGAGAGATATTGGTCTAAAATTTTCCGGTTTTGTAGAACCTGCTTCCTCTTTCGGTATCAAAGAAACAAAAGCTGCTTTCCATGAAGGGGGTATTTTACCCCCTTGTTGTATGCTATAAAATAAGTCTTTAAGATGTTCAATCATTTCTGCTTGTAAAGTTTTATAATACACCGCAGTTAAACCATCCGTTCCTGGAGCTTTAGCTGTTTTCAATTGTTTAATAGCAACAATAATCTCCTCAGCTGTTATTGGTAAACTCGTTCTTTCCTTTTGATCACTAGAAATTTTCATAACTCTCCTTTCTTCTAGATATTTATTTAAAGTTCATTCTGTATATCATCTTTAGCATATAATTTGGTATAATAATCTAAGAAGGCTTCTTTAATTAGTCTTTGTTGAAAAACTTCCTTCCCTCCATACTCAATACTGCCAATAGTCCGAGTACTCTGTTGTTTCCTCAGTATGTAAGCTAACCACCTGCTCGGCTTATTAGTGTTGCAAAATGTATTATGTTTCGCAAATTGTAAATTAGTTGCTGCTTGTTCCGCTGTGAGCATTTGAAATTGGTCTTTCAAAAGTTTTATAATTCCTTGTAGTTTTTCATCTGTTGGGTTTTTTATGAGCAACTGTTCTTTTTTTCTTTATCTCTCCTTCCAATTCTAATCTTTTTCTTTGTCGATTTGATTTATGTTTAGAATTCATATGGATCAGTACCCCCCCCCCCCCGCATATACGCCTTACTTGCATCCCAAACAATTTCAATAGGGGTACCCTTATTCAAGTTCATTTCAAAAAATTCCTTCATTTGTTTTTTAAGTTCATTTACATTCTTTTCATATCTAAACAAGTTTTCATTTACTCTCCACGATCTTCTCTCATTCTTTCCCATTTCCATTTCTATCCATACCGGGCTATGGTCAGTTAAAGTCCTTGGAAATATCTTTGTTTTCTTTGTTTTTAAGAGTAAGTCAGCCGTGAGTAGAATAAAATCAATCCTAGAGAAGGATCTATGTCTGTCTGAAAAAAAAGTAAAGTCCAGTTCTTTTGGGTTATGCACTCTCCATATATCTTTCAATTCCAAATCTTCTTTCATATCAAAAAAGATCTGTGGTAATTTAACACATGACTTTGCCAAGCTCTTTTTATCTTTTTTGGGATCTATTACTCCATTCCAATCTCCCATAAGTAAAATAGATCTGTAGTCCCATTGTAATATTTTAGAGTACAATATTTTATAAACATTTTCTTGTTGCTGATTAGGAGCATAAATTCCAATCACCAAAATTGGACCATTATCTGTAGAAAGTTCAATTACTATATATCTTCCACAATCATCTGCTTCTAAAATTTTTGCTGGCAATCTTTTATTTATATAAATCACTACACCATTCTTTTTCTCCGAATTTGAGGCTATAAACTGTGCTCCTAATCTAGGATTTATCAAATATTTTTGATCTTGTATTCTAATATGAGTTTCTTGTAGGCAAATAACATCATTATTAAATTGTCTCAGATAATGAAATATCTTCCTTCTTTTCTGTAGTGAATTCAATCCGTTCATATTCCAAGATAAAAACTTAATTGTCATTTGTAGTCTCCTGAAGCGTTAAGAGCATTTGCTGAAGTTTCTGTTCCAGACTGGTAGTCTTCGGCTTAGCTCCTCCCATAGCTTCGGATTTTTGTGCTTTACCATTGACTCCCTTCTTATCTTGTGATAGCTTAGATCTCTGCTGTTGTTGTTTCTCTAGAATTTGTTTATAAGCTGCACGAGTTATACACTGGTCTTTAGCTTTATACGACATCAACTCGAGATCCACTGCCACTTCTCTTGTATTTTTGGGTGGTCCACCTAAAGCCTCTAAAGGAAGATCCAGCAAAGGTTCATCCAAAAAAACCCCTGTTGCTCCTTGAGTTTCCATTGCCTCCACCTCCATCTGTTTCCGCTGCTCTTCAAGCTCTTGTTCAAATTGCTTCTCTTTCTCACCCTCCTCTATACCTAACACTGAGGATGTACGTGGAGATGTTGCGCCAGTTTTAAAAACATTGAAGTAGAAATCTTCCGCTTTTTCAACAGTATTTAATCGATATCTCTCTCCTTGATACCTCAATATTATGCCAACTGGAGCATCCCATCTGAATGGAATTTGTTGTTTCTTTAATTCAGCCACCAAAAATCCAAAGTCCTTTCTATCTCTTAGCATCTTAGGCGGCAACTCTTTGTAAATCCCAATCTCCCTTCCATCCACTTGAATAGTAGAAACAAAAGACTTTTGCAAGATATCATTTCTTATTCTTCTATCTGTAAAGAAGATCACCACATCTCTAGGCAATTGCCTTTCCCTTGCCACCCAAGAATTCACTCTATAGACCTTGTCCATCTTGCACAAAATCTCCTCAGGGCTAACCTTTAGCATCACAGCCAGGGCATCAGCACAAACCTTTCTCAAATCTTCTCTGTTATTTTCTTTTATTCCTCTCAGTCTTACAGCAAACTCCATAAATCTAAATTGCATCATTGTCACTTCATTTTCAATCCTTTGCGTATTATTGTCAACATTTGAAATTTTATAATCAGCTTCCTTCATTTTAGATTCTACTTCTGAACTAAGTTCTTCCACTTTTTTATCAATCTGGACAACTACTTCTGACAAGCCAGTCACAACTGTCAGTATGTCACACTTCATCTTGTCATATTTTTCTTGAACCACCTCCTTAATTTCCTGTTGAGATTTTTCAAATTTCTGGTCCAAAACTTCATTTTGATTCATCAGAGCCGCAGCAATAAATTCCTTCAAATCTTTAAAACCAGTCTCCTGCGCTTGGCTCTGAGTCTGCAAACTTAATAGCTGCTCTTGTGACTTGTGGGTGGGGGAACACCCCCCCCCCTGCAGCTTTAGTGGCTGGCTTTGTCTGCTTTGAAGCCATTCTGCCACGCAGTCTGATTCTTTCTAAGAAGGAAGTCCTCCCTCCCTTTTCACCACAGAATCCTTTCAAAAATTTCCCCAGCTTTAATCAAGTCTCTAAGGGAGAAGGAACAGATCAAAAACACTTTAAAAAGAACTTTTCCCTTTTCTTCTAGCTAGCGCTGTTGCTTTGGATACTTTGTAACGTATTAAAACACTCAGGCAAAAACACTTTCGCTTTCAGCTTTTTTCCTACCGCTGAAGCCGGATGCCATTTTAGCAGACTTTCACTTTTCTCCGTTCTTAAGTTCAATCACAGGGCTAATACAAATACTTGCAGTTTTGAGTTTCAAGTCCAGATTCCACCCTGTTTAGTTTTGATAATTCTTTTGGATTTCGCTAGTTATGTTGGTCGCATCGTCTGGCTCTGCTGGATGCAGAGTTGTCCCCGGAGTCTGGAGCCTCGGCGAGCTGGATAGGGAGCCTCACTCTGCTTCCTCCCCAGAAGCAAAAAAGACAATCTGGGGACTTCGCAGGGGGCTCTACCTGGTCTCGCTGGCTCTCCTCCCGTTTCCTCAAGAATGTGGAGTTTTTCAAGCCGCCTCTCAGCTGTAGAGGTGGCTCTTTACGGGCAGCGGGGCTGGCGGTCTTAAAGAGACCATCTAGCGATGACGGCAGCACCAACCGGAAGTCAAAGTGAAGTGATCTTGAGCCCTGTGAATGCCTGTGTGTTGAGGATGTGGGAGATAAATTTGTGGAAAAATGTCTATGAGTTGTTGAGACTAGAGAGAAATGTAGAGGGTTGTGTTGTTGAAAGGATGCTGAGAGGCAAAAGAAGATGAGAATTCTATGTAGTTTAAACATTTTTTTTTCCTCTCCCTGTATTCCGGACCCCCCCCCCCTTCCTTTGGAGGAGAGAAGCAGGAAAAGGGTGGGCTGCGGGCTTTTGTTCTTTTCACCATTTTTTTCTTCCTGCTGAACCAGTCTGAGAAAGGAGGGAGACGTGTGTGATCAGCTCATGCAGCTTTGCCTCCAGCTGTTTTGGTCTCTTTAATTTGCATATAAAAGCTATAGATATATTTTCTTTACTGCTCTGAATACAATTTTGATTTTATTTTTTTTTCTGGAAATTTTTGAGGTTTAAAACACTTAATTAAACCTATATAAAAGAAATGATTTTGTAAGATTTTTTGAATATGACTTGCATTTTACTAAAGGCAGAATTGATGCTAAAGTTTGATCTAAATATATTTCAGAGCATTGATCCAAAGTACCTCATTTAGATTGTTTGTTTTATTTTTGAAGCTGTTCTTCTTACCTCCATTTAAAAAAATGTCTTTATGTCTGTGTGCATTTTGAATGCTTAGGTGCTCCATCATATGGCATTGTTTGTTTGTTAGCAGCATAAGTTGTTGCCCTTTTAGAAATTGTTACAGAGATGGGTTACAATAGTAGAAGGGAGAGAGGAAGTTTTAGTGGAAGCCAGAAAGTTGCCTTTAAGTTGGTCTGCACAGACTTGTGCTGACTTGGAAGTCAGGATAGCAGTGGTAGGAGGAATTGAATGTTTTATAAGAAGAAGGAGTTAGAGAAAGTAGAATTGATGGAAGGGAGAAGGTATGTGATTTGTTTTTGGAAGGTTGTGGATGTTGTGGATTGCATAACCTTTGGACAGGGAAGGAAGAAAGGAATGTGAGGGTGATAATGAGAAGAGGAAGTGGTGTTTTTTAATTGACAGAGATCAGATTAAGTGGACAAAGCATTAGAATACACTTAATTAGTGAAGGGAGTAGGAAAATCACTCCTGATAGAATAGAAGGGGTGGCATCTCAACGTCTATCTATAAACAAGCAAGATGTCAGCGTTCCAAATTATGTTCTCCTCCAGCACTGACATGAATGAAAGAAGGGAGAAGCTTTGCTTTAATGCTGAGATGAACTTTTACCTAGTTCCCTGCTCTTTAGTAGATAGCGTTACCTGGGTGACAGAGGGAGGGGGAAAATTCCTGTGAAAAGAAAGTGCTTGGGACAAAGAGATGGATCTGCACGATGGCCAATGAGACATTGGGGTTGAAGAACGGAAAGGGAGGGTTTTGGAAGGAGGGGCCAGTTTTGGCTGCACAAAGAGTTCAGGGATGTCGTTCTCCTATTCTTAAATAAAAAAAAGATTCATTAGAGACCTTGCGTTTGAGAATGAAGTTTATTTAAGATAGCAACAAAACCTGACACAAGAATTAAGGTAATTGTTAGGTTTGGTTGGACATTGCAGACTCTGGATTGATGGGTATGCTGATTTTACCAAACCCCTGTATGCAAAATTAATTGAATCTGGACCTTGGAGTTTGAAATGGGAGGGACACGAAAGAGGAAGCCTTGAAAATTTGAAACAAGCTTTAACCAAGGCTCCTGTATTAAGTTTACCAAATTTGGAAAAGCCATTCCATCTCTTTGTAAACACAGAAAATTGAATTGCACAAGGGGTGTTGGCTCAGAAAGTAGGAAATTGACCTTTGGGGGAGCACTTATTGTAAGCACCCCACATCAAGTCAGAACCATCCTTCAGCAAAAAGCAGGGTGGTGGTTAACTGATTCCAGAATTCTAAAAAAAAATAAAATGAAACAATTTTAATGCAGCAGACAGACTTGATTTTAACTACAGATCACAATTTGAATCAAGCACAGTTCTTAGCCAACACCAGATCAATGGATCAGTTTGGATTAGAACATTATTGTGCTGAAGTAATTGATTTACAAATAAAAATAAGACCTGATTTGGAGGAACACCCCCTGGAGAAAGGAGAAGCAATTTTTATAAATGGTTCCTCTAGGGTGGAGGAGGGAGTATGGAAAAACGGATATGCTATTAAAGAGATCCTGGAAGCAAGGGGTTTGCCTCGAAATTGGTCTGCTCAAACCTGTGAATTGTATGCATTAAATTAAGCTCTATGGATAGGGAGCCTGGATACCTCAGTAGACAAATGCATTGTAATTTAACTCCAGCTGTCTGTAATTAGTAAGTTCGAATCTCACCAGGCTCAAGGTTGACTCAGCCTTCCATCCTTTCTAAGGTAGGTAAATTGAGGACCCAGTTTGTGGGGGCAATAAGCTGACTTTGTAAAATATACAAAAGTATGAAGGCTATTGCTTAACACATTGTAACCCTGAGTCTCCGGAGAAGGGCGGCATACAAATCAAATTTTTTAAAAAAGGGGGGGTGCTCTATGCATCTTGGAAGGAAAAATAGGCAGATTCCAAGTATGCATTTGGGATAGTGCATACATTTGGCAAAATATGGGTGGAATCATTGGGGAATTCAAGCTATTGTAGATGAACTTTTAAAAAGCTATGGTTGTATTGGGATATTTCCTTTAGTAACATCAATTATAAACAAAAGTTTGATTTGTAAAAAGGTGAATGAACAAGCTGTCAGGAAACAACAGATGGGTGGGAGACCATCAGCTTTAAGACCATTTCAATGTATTCAAGTGGATTTTACAGAATTACCAAAAGTGGGGAGAGTAAAATATTTATTGGTCATAGTGGACCACCTCACAGGGTGGGTTGAAGTTTTTCCCTGCAGTAATGCTACAGCAACAGTGGTGTATACCCAACCTAGAAAGATTATTATCATATGAACTGTTGTTTGGAGTAGTTTTCAGTACAGGAAGCATATGCATTGATTCCCTGGAAACCAGAGACAAAGTATTGAAACAATATGTGTATAAACTGTCCAGATATTTTGAAGTTCTTAGGAAACAAGGACTATTAGCCCAAACACCACCTTTGAAGTTTCCAGTCCACCACGATGATTGGATGTTGATCCGGAGCTGGAAGAAAGTTAAACCCCAAGTGAAAGGGCCCGTGCCAGCCCCAAAGGAGTGGAAGGTGGAATCTCACCAAGGAGATCCATTGAAGTTGACGATCCAAAGAACCCAAGGGACTGGTGGGCAGTAACCAGTGGGAATAGCGTTCTTCATCATCTGGACTATTTTTGTATTTTTCTTTCTTAGGACTGAGTGGTTGCCTATGCTGTTTCCCCAACTGAAGAGGACTACAACTGATCAGATTCCTCTGCGCACTCTCCCAGATGTATTGGTTTTGTAATTTTTATTTTATTGAATTTGTGCTTTTTTAAAATTTTATTTAATTGTGCTTTTAAGACCTTAGAAAGAAGATCCTGGGTCCACTGGACGAGACTGAAGCCCGCAGACCAGAGTGATCCAGTCACATACCAGGTAACAAAAACTGACAGGCCATTGGTGCTGAAGTTCAAGAAGAATACACCCTGCTGAGTCCTACTGGCAACGGACTCTCAACGCATGGTGGTGATCGTCAGCCTTGCTGAACCACCCCGGAAGCTGGTTCCCCGCGCACGGCCGAAGCTTGGAACAGAGGAAGACAACATTCCACGACTGTAATTTGTAATGTAAAATCCATTAACTGTGATAGAATCCAGTGAGCACTACTTAAAGACACTCATGCTTGAGGAAGATTGGGTGTGGGGACTCTGGGCAACAGCTACTTTAGCCCTTCTGTTGGTATTGTTTTAATACGATTGATATTGCCCTCTCCCAAGTTACGCATACCCCTAACCCTCTTCCTGACATGGTGAATTTGTAAACTAGGGGTCTTGCGCTCTTAAGGCCTTGTGAGTGTAGGAATTAGGTCATTATGATTTATTTATGGCTTTGGGTACTATTAGCTAAAAGGTCTAGTGAGTGATACTATCTTGAACAGTAGTTCCCAATGTTGCGTCAGTGTCCAAGAAATCCCCCTTGTCCCTGCAGAAGGATTTGAAGATGTCAAGAATCCCAGGGGACCTAGCAGCATCAGGACACTGAATGGGGACACTTTGGGTCAAGTCCACTCCCGCCAACAACGTGACATCAGAAGGTGGAGTGGGTACCTTATTCCTAAACCAACCCCTAGACCTAAGGTTAAGAGTTTGACAATCCCGGTAAAGGGAGAAATAGAAAAGGAGAACGGTCCCCTGCAACAATTGAGAAGAGGGGACTACATATCAAGGATACTGGAATTGGGTCAAAACCTTGTTAATCAGTATGACCCTACCCTAGGTCAAAACTGCTGGTTGTGTTTACCTGCTAGTCCTTCATCTTATCATGCTGTCCCAGTTGAGCAAGATCTCTGGGAAAGGACAAAAGCTACCCTAGTCCTTAAAAAGGATATTAGACACAAAGCAGCAACATCAAAGTTGCAAGGAGATTTTTATAAGGCATTCCAACGGCTGGGAAAAAGCAGCCTCCCTATTGCCGGCGCAATAGCCACAGGTGTGGAAATCAAAGGGTCACCCTCCCTGTGTATAAAGAGACATCAGAAACCTGGTAGGCCTATAGGATCCCTGACAAAAGAACAATGTCCATCAGAAGTGTACCTTGGTCCTAGAATGAACCTTAGGGATGTAAAACTAACCAAAGATCTTTTTCCTTCTGCACACCACTAACTTTCTCATCACCACCAACTGCCATCATCACAAGATGGGGAGGATGGAAGAGGTCCTGGAATGTATCCAAGGAAAGGTGCCCCAGTCTATTCCAGCCCCCTCGCTTCCCTATCTGGCTTTCCATTAGGTCCAGCACAGGTTTATGTGTCTTCTTTCCCCCTGGGAATACTACCTCCCGGCATCTTTTTGAAGGTCCAATCCTCAGAGATAAGCAAAAGGACCCTTCACTAGAAGTCCCATTACAGCTGCTTGCTGGAATGTTTGTGGCGGGGACTTTGGGGGTCTGGACTAATGAAAAGAACCATCGGACCCATGCTTTCTCCATGAACATAGGCGTATGTGTAAGGGAAAAAGGAGTTTTTTTTCTTATGCGGGAAGGATGCGTATTTATGTGTGCCAACAAATTGGACCGGAACATGCACACTAGTACACCTTTTTCCTAAAATAGGTGTTGTCAGTGGAGAACATACCATCCCTGTTCCTCTCATAGGACATGTTCAGAAATGGGTACCAACCCTAGTCCCACTATTAGTAATCATGGGGATAGGAACTGCAGTTGGAACAGGTGTAGGTGGAGTGACACACTCAGTAATACAGTTTCAGCAATTATCAGAGGAGATCCAAGAAAGCCTGAACCAAATTGCTGGAACCCTAGTAGAAGTCCAAGACCAGATAGATTCATTGGCAGCAGTGGTCCTACAAAATCGACGTGCCTTAGACCTCCTAACCACAGAGAGAGGAGGTATGTGTGTATTTCTGGGAGAAGACTGTTGTTTCTATATGAATAAATCAGGTGTGGTCAGAGAAATTGCCAAGGATTTGCAGGATAGGGCTCCCAAGATAAGTCAGAGGTTACAAACAACTGACAGGTAAGCAATGGAAATTTTAACAACTTTGATTGAAGAGGATTCAGAATTAATAGGTTATAAAGGCGTCAAAGTTAATTTATATGCAGATGACACTCTTGTCATTTTAAATAACATTACAAATGATATAAAAAGAGTTCAAATACATTTGGAAGAATTTGAAGATATGACTGGTTTGAAAGTAAATTGGGCAAAATCAGAATTATTAATGGAAATTGATAGGGAAAATAAATTAGAAAAATTACAAAATCAATTTGGAATTAGGATAAAGGATAATTTAAGATATTTAGGTATTATACTTTCACTTAAAATTAAAAATTTAAAGAAACTAAATTATGACATAGTAACAAAAGAAATTGAAGAGAAAATTGGGAAATATAAAAAACTCAAGTTATCTTGGTTTGGTAGAGTAGCTTTATGTAAAATGATGTTACTTCCTAAATTTAACTTTTTATTCGAGATGCTTCCGATTTTTTTAACCGAGAAGGACATTGAAGTATATCAAAAAAAATTAGATAAATTTTGTAATGGGGATAAAAAACCAAGACTGATTAAGAAAATGTGGTATCAGAACCAAAAACAAGGTGGTTTAGGAATTCCAAAATTATTAAACTATTATAGAGCATTTAATATAAAAACAGTAGTAAAAATTTTAAAAGGAGATGTTAAACTTTGGGGTAATTTGGAAATGAAGGAAATAAAGAAGTTTGGTTATAAATGGTTTTTGGAAAATTTTAAAGGTAAGGTTAAAATTTGCAATTTTTGGTTAAATAGTTTGACTAAAAATTGGGACAGAGTAGCAAAAAAATTAATACCAGATGCATTGTATTTAGGTAAACTGAAAGAGAATTGCCCAATGAAATTAAATAGTAACAGAGAGAGGATTATAATAGAAGAGAAAGTGGAAACAATTAATGAATGGTTGAAATTTATAGAAAATGAAATGAGGAAAGAGGAAATTTATGGAAAATTAAACATTAATTGGTTTGAAAGAATTCAAATGAATAAATGGAATAGGAAATGCAAAGAAAGGAACGATGAGAGCAGAAAGGAAACGGAATTTGAAAATTTGACATCTCGAATAATAAAAGATGAAATTGGGCCAAAGGGATTAGTTAGTAAAATTTATAAAATTATTAACTCTGATAATAATTCACAAAGGGTAATGAAAGAGAATTGGGTAAAAGAACTGGGTATTGAAATTTCTGATCAAAATTGGAATATGAATTGGGTTAGCAGAATAATGAGGACATTATCAATAAGGATTAAAGAACATAATTATAAAGTTATTTGGAAGTGGTATTTGACCCCAATAAGACTTTTTCAAATGGATAATAAAGTGGATAAAATGTGTTGGAGATGTAAAGTGGAACTCGGGACATATGTTCATATGTGGTGTAAATGTAATGGGGTTGAACTTTTTTGGTCTAGGATAGAAAATGAAATATTTGAAATAATTAAGAAGAGGGTCAAATTGAAATTGGAAACCATATTATTATTAATATTGAATGAAACAACATTAACAACTGGAGAAAGAGAATTGGTGAGGATTTTGGTTATAATGGGGAGAATTATAATTGCTAGATATTGGAAATTAAATGTTGACTTAAAATTAGAAGAATGGTACAATGAAACATGGAAATTTGCATTAAATGATAAATTGACTTGTGTTATTAAAATTAGAAGTGGTATATATAAAGAAAATGTTTTTTGGAACACTTGGCAACCATTTGTGGACTTTGCACTTGGGAGATTGGATGAATCGGCACCAGTACCTTATCAAAGAGATTTCTGGAAGAATTGAAGACTTCAAGTTCCTAAGACTTGCTTTCCGCTTGTATAGCACGTTGGGGGAAATTTTTTTTTTCCTTTCTTTACTATTGATTTTTTGTATTGATTTTTTTTCCTTTTTTGTTATCCTTTAACAATAAAAATATAATAAAAAACGTAAAAAAAACCCCAAACAACTGACAGGTGGTTTTCTTGGGTGCCTGGATCAGGCTGGATTCAACAAATGTTATTCTTGTTGATATGTGCTGTGGCAGGCCTAGCTTTTATTCCTTGTGCAATCCCTGTGAGGAAACAGCTATCTATCAGAGCAATGAAAGAGATACAGACTGCGAAGGAATTAGTTTTGACAGAGCGCTTTCTTGAAGATAAAAACTCTGAAACAGAAACATATGTAGAAATGGAGTCTGGGAAAGAATGGTGGGAGTACCTCCAAGGATTAAGAGAGTGAAGATCAAGAAATACCTACCTCTTGCCTAGATTAGTCATATTTTGTTAGATATTATATGTTAGCTTTGTTTATCCAAAGGAATGGAATGATATTTACTAAAGAGTTGAACACGTAAGGAATGGTGAAAGTTTCTGCATGGAAAAAGTGGGGATTAATGTGGATAAAAGAAGGAATCATACAGAGTCAGCTACATGAACTCTAAAGGACCCTCTCTATTCACATTATTATAAGAGAGAAAAGTGCTTGCTTAGAGATTATATTAAAAATCAGCTAAACCCCATTAAGTGGTAATGTATCGTCGGATGAGACCTAGATGTCATGGAAGGACAGCCATATGGAAAACATCTGAGTGACCGCACTGTGAATGACACAAGGACATATATGTTACAAAGAGTTACTTAATCCAATAAACTTCCCATTAGCAACTACAAGCACTTAAGGGAGGTTGTCTAAGCTAAAATAATCTTATAAACTAAAAATAATGGTTTACTAATGGTTTAGTAATTAGGAAGTGTGTCAATTATCATATGACAGGTGTGTGTTAGCCATATATGGAGAATGTATGATCTCACCGAATCCTTTGTCTTAGAAATGTATAAAAACAGTTGTATCAGAGTTCTTTCCTTGTTCAAAGCTTCAGGTACAAATCTGGCTCTGAACCTTGCACAATAAAACTGTCTCTGGCTGACCCAGGAATGTTGTTTGGTCTCATCATTCTACAACATACCTATCTGTCATCTATCTATCTATCTATTTATCGATCGATCGATCGATCGATCTATTTTCTAACTATCTGTCCATCTACCTGTTACCAATCTAATTATTTCTAGCTTATCTATCTATCTATGTATCTATCTACCTATCTACCTACCTTCCTTCCTACCAACTACCTACCTACGTACAGTCAGGTCCAGAAATATTGGGACATCGACACAATTCTAACATCTTTGGCTCTATACACCACCACAATGGAGTTGGAATGAAACAAACACAATGTGCGTTAACTGCAGACTGTCAGCTTTAATTTGAGAATATGTACATCCAACTCAGGTGAACGGTGTAGGACTTACAGCAGTTTGCATATGTGGCTCCCACTTGTTAAGGGACCAAAAGTAATGGGACAGAATAATAATCATAAATCAAACTTTCCCTTCTTAATACTTGGTTGCAAATCCTTTGCAGTCAATCACAGCCTGAAGTTTGGAACGCATAGACATCACCAGACGCTGGGTTTCATCCCTGGTGATGCTCTGCCAGGCCTCTACTGCAACTGTCTTCAGTTCCTGCTTTTTCTTGGTGCATTTTCCCTTCAGTTTTGTCTTCAGCAAGTGAAATGCTTGCTCAATGGGATTCAGGTCAGGTGATTGACTTGGCCATTGCATAACATTCCACTTCTGTCCCTTCAAAAACTCTTTGGTTGCTTTTGCAGTATGTTTTGGGTCATTGTCCATCTGCACTGTGAAGTGCTGTCCAATGAGTTCTGCAGCATTTGGCTGAATGTGAGCAGATAATATTGCCCGAAACACTTCAGAATTCATCCTGCTGCTTTTGTCAGCAGTCACATCATCAATAAATACAAGAGAACCGGTTCCTTTGGCAGCCACACATGCCCACGCCATGACACTACCACCACCATGCTTCACTGATGAGGTGGTATGCTTAGGATCATGAGCAATTCCTTTCTTTCTCCATACTCTTCTCTTCCCATCATTCTGGTACAAGTTGATCTTGGTCTCATCTGTCCATAGGATCTTGTTCCAGAACTGTGAAGGCTTTGTTAGATGTTGTTTGGCAAACTCTAATCTGGCCTTCCTGTTTTTGAGGCTCACCAATGGTTTACATCTTGTGGTGGACCCTCTGTATTCACTATGGTGAAGTCTTCTCTTGATTGTTGACTTCGACACACATACACCTACCTCCTGGAGAGTGTTCTTGATCGGGCCAACTGTTGTGAAGGGTGTTTTCTTCACCAGGGAAAGAATTCTTCGGTCATCCACCACAACTGTTTTCCGTGGTCTCCCAGGTCTTTTGGTGTTGCTGAGCTCACCGGTGCATTCCTTCTTTTTGAGAATGTTTCAAACAGTTGTTTTGGCCATGCCTAATGTTCTTGCTAGCTCTCTGATGGGTTTGTTTTGTTTCTTCAGCCTAATGATGGCTTTCTTCACTGATAGTGACAGCTCTTTGGATCTCATCTTGAGAGTTGACAGCAACAGATTCCAAATGCAAATAGCACACTTGAAATGAACTCTGGGCCTTTTATCTGCACATTGTAATTGGGGTAATGAGGGAATATCACACACCTGGCCATGGAGCAGCTGAGGAGCCAATTGTCCCATTACTTTTGGTCCCTTAACAAGTGGGAGGCACATATACAAACTGCTGTAAGTCCTACACCGTTCACCTGAGTTGGATGTACATACCCTCAAATTAAAGCTGACAGTCTGCAGTTAACACACATTGTGTTTGTTTCATTCCAACTCCATTGCGGTGGTGTATAGAGCCAAAGATGTTAGAATTGTGTCAATGTCCCAATATTTCTGGACCTGACTGTATTATCCATCTTCTATCTATCTATCATCTATCTATCTATCTATCTATCTATCTATCTATCTATCTATCTATCTATCTATCATCTACCATCTATCAATCTATCTTCTATCTATCTAATTATCTGTCTGTCTGTCTTTCTGTCAATCTGTCTTTCTATCTGTCTATCTACCTGTTAACAATCTAATTATTTCTATTTCTATCTAATATATCTATCAATCTATCTATCTTCTGTCTGTCTGTCTGTCTGTCTTTCTTTCTACCTGTTACCAATCTATTTATTTCTCTCTATTTCTTTTTTTTTTTATTGCAAAAGTTTTACAATTACATTTTCACCCCTTTTTCCCCCCCCTCGACCCGCCCCAAACTTCCCAACCTCCCTAACCCACCCTAACCCACCCCTCCCCCCAGACTTCCTCACAATATAATCATGTCAAATAAAAGGAAAAACCCTCCTTTGTATATAAAACTTGAACCCCGCCCTCCCCTTACAAATTTTCATCTTCATTACATTAACCTATTTCTATCTTAATATAGCAGTTTCAAATAAATTTTCATCCTGATTACCTTGAAGATATTTCTATCTTAATATAGCAGTTTCAAATAAATTTTCATCCTGATTACCTTAAAAATATTTCTATCTTAATATAACATTTTCAAATAAATTTTCATCCTCGACCTTAAAATATTTCTATCTTAATATAACATTTTCAAATAAAAGCTATTTGGTACTTCCTAGTTTGATATTTGTTCTGAACATAATCTATCCACTTCTTCCATTCCCATTCATAAGTCTCTTGAGAACAATCTTTTAAATATGCTGAAATCTTCGCCATCTCCGCAAAACTGGCCATCTTCAAAATCCATTCCTCAATCGAAGGCAGCGCTTCATTTTTCCAGTATTTACCTATCAACAATCTTGCTGCAGTTATCATGTACAATATCATTTTTGTTTCCCCCAATGTAAAACCCTTAACTATACCCAATAAAAACAGTTGTGGAGAAAATTGAATCTTTCTCTTCAAAACATTCTGCATGACCCACCAAATTTTTATCCAAAAAGCCTTAACTTTCTTACAGGTCCACCAAACATGATAATATGTAGCATCTAAGCAATCGCATCTCCAACATTTAGGCTGGGCACTAGGGTACATACACGACAATTTTTTTGGATCTAAATGCCATCTATAAAACATTTTGTAGAAATTTTCCCGCAGATTCTGCGACTGTGTAAATTTAACATTCTGAACCCAAATTTTTTCCCATGTTTCCAACATCACTGGTTCCTCAAAATTTTGTGCCCACTTAACCATACAGTCTTTAACTAGTTCAGTTTCTGAATCCCTTTCTAACAAAACATTATAAAGTCTTTTAATATGCATTGGGCCTTTCTCTTTTATATGTCTAACTAATTCTTCCTCATACATCATAATACCAGTTTTTTGGTCCTCTTTCCATCTCAATTGCAATTGATTATATTGTAACCAAGTTAAATTAATCCCTTCAGCCAACAATGTCTGTAATGTCTTCAGCTGCCATCTGCCCGCATCTGCAAAAAGAACCTCTTTATATAAAAACCCCCCGAGTGACATTATATTTGTATTCCACAAGGTATGACCAAGATCCAGCCATAGCGGTATTTTGTAATTCCAGTTGTTTCGGTGCTTCTTCCAAACTCTCAGCAAAGAATCTCTAAGTATATGGCTTTTAAATACTTTATCCACTTTGCTATCATAAAATAAGTAAGCGTGCCATCCAAATTCCAAATCAAAACTTTCTGCATTCAATATTCCAGTCTTTTTTCCTCCAAACCAATCACTTACTAAAGTCAAAGCTGTTGCATCATAATATAATTGTAGGTTTGGAAGTTTGAGACCTCCCCTTTCTGGGATGTCTTGCATAATTTTCATTTTTACTCTTGGTTTTTTCTCATTCCAAACAAATTTGTTGATACCAGTTTGCCATGCTTTTAGTTGTTTATCATTTTTGAGCACCGGAATCATTTGAAACAAAAAAAGAAATCTTGGCAAAATGTTCATCTTAACTGCTGCTATTCTTCCAAGTAAAGACAGCTGCAGTTTTTTCCAAATCTCCATATCTTTTTGCACCTCTCGCCACAACGCCTCATAGTTATTTTGAAACAATTTCATATTTGATTCTGCAACCTGAACTCCTAGATATTTTACCTTTGGTACAATCTCAAAACCTGCCCTTCTTTCTAACTCCAGTTTACGATCTTGTGTCATATTTTTAACTACCATCTTAGTTTTTCTCTGATTCAATCTGAAACCTGAAACTTTACCAAAGTCTTGTATAATGTCCTTCATCTGGATTATCGATTCCATTGGCTGTGTTAGGGTAACAACCAGATCATCTGCAAATGCCTTTATTCTGTAATCCTCTTGCCTTATCATTATACCTTTCAATGTGTTAGAATCCCTTATTGTATTTAACAAGACTTCTAGTGTTAAAATGAACAACAATGGGGACAATGGACATCCCTGTCTTGTACCTTTTTCAATTTTAAACTCTGTTGTCAGACTTCCATTGATAATAATCTGTGCCTTTTGCTCTTGATAAATTGCTGAGACCGCCTGTATATATTGGTCCCCAAAGTCCATCTTTTTTAATGTCTTTAGTAGAAAATTCCAATCCACTCTATCAAAGGCCTTCTCTGCATCCAGAAAGACCAGCACTGCAGGGATCTGTTTATTCTTCTCAAGATATTCCAATAAATCTATTACTTGCCTTACATTGTCCTTCATGTGCCTACCCTCAATAAATCCCGCTTGGTCATCATGAATCACCTTTTGAATTACTGGCATCAGTCTGTTGGCTAATACTTTTGCATAAATTTTATAATCCGTATTCAAAAGAGATATTGGTCTGTAATTCTCCGGTTTTTTGGGACCTACTTGCTCTTTTGGTATCAAAGAAATATAAGCTGTAGTCCACGATGGAGGTACTTTTCCCCCTTGTTGTATGTTGCAAAATAAGTCTCTGAGTTGTTCCACCATTTCTGCCTGTAAAGTTTTATAATACACTGCTGTCAGACCATCCGTTCCAGGAGCTTTGGCTGTTTTTAATTGTTTTATTGCTGCTATTATCTCCTCCTCTGTTATGGGATAATCCATTCTTTCCTTTTGTTGTTCAGTGATTTTTGTAACTCTTTTATTATCCAAATATTTTTCTATAAGTCCATTCTGCACCTCCTCTCTGGCATATAGTTTAGTGTAATATTGAAGAAAAGCTTCTTTTATTAAATTCTGTTGAAAAACTTCTTTCCCACCAATATCAACACTATCAATAGTCCGTATGCTTTGTTTCTTCCTTAATGTGTAAGCCAACCACCTGCCTGGTTTGTTAGCATTGCAGAATGTATTATGCTTCGCATATTGTAAGTTTGTTGCAACTTGTTCCGCTATAAGCATTTGGAATTGGTCTTTCAGAAGTTTTATAACACTAAGTATTCTTTCATCTGTTGGGTTTTTAATAAGTAACTGTTCTTTATCCTTTATTTCTGCTTCCAATTCAAGTCTTTTCTTTTGTCGAATCCGCTTATGTTTAGAGTTCATATATATAAGCACCCCTCTCATATAAGCTTTGCTTGCGTCCCACACAATTTCCATTGGGGTGCCTTTATTCAAGTTCATTTCAAAAAACTCTTTCAGATGCTTTTTAAGTTCTATTATATTTTTCTCATATCTAAACAGGTTTTCATTTAATCTCCAAGAGCGTCTCTCATTCTTACATGTCTCAATTTCTATCCAGACTGGACTGTGATCAGTCAAAGTTCTTGGCAAAATCTTTGTTCTTTTTGTCCTAACAAGTAAGTCATCAGACAACAAAATAAAATCAATCCTGGAGAAGGATCTATGTCTGTCAGAAAAGAAAGTATAGTCCAGTTCTTTTGGGTTATGTACTCTCCAAATATCTTTTAATTCCAGGTCTTCTTTCATATCAAAAAAAGTCTGTGGTAATCTAATTCTTGATTTTGCCAAAGTCTTTTTATCTAATTTAGAGTCAATTACTCCATTCCAGTCTCCCATAATTAAAATAGATCTATAATCCCATTGAAGTATTTTAGTATGCAGCATTTTATAAAAATAGTCCTGTTGTTGATTAGGAGCATAAATTCCTATCAGAAGAATTTGACTATTGGCAGAAAGTAATTCAATTGCTACAAACCTACCATCTTGATCAGCTTCTATAAGTTTGGCTGTTAATTTTTTGTTTACATAAATAACCACACCATTCTTTTTTTGATTAGTTGAGGATATAAAATGTGTTCCTAATTTGGAATTTTTCAAATAGTTTTGATCTTGAACTGTAATATGCGTTTCTTGTAAACAAATTATATCATTATTATGTTGTTTTAAATATGCAAATATTTTCTTCCTTTTTTGTGTTGCATTCAACCCATTCACATTCCAAGATAAACATTTAATCATCCTTATTCTCCTTCTGGAGCGAAGCGCAGAACCTTAGGATGTCATCTGAGATCCTCTGTCCTGCTTTTCCCACAGCTCCAGCCTTGTCTTGACTCTCCTGCTGTAACTTTTCTTTAAGTTCCTTAGCTTTTGCTCGAGTTATACGCTGATCCTTAACTTCAGCCGCCCAAGCCAGCTCCGAGATTGGAGAAGGTTCCAGCAAAGGCTCATCCAAAAAGCCTCCTTCAGCACCCTTCAGCTCTGCTAATTCCTGCTTAGATTGTTGTTCTTTAATCTCCAAAACTGTAGATGTGCGTGGGGATGGAGTTCTTTCTTTAAAGATGTCATTATAAAATTGCTCCGCCTTCTCCACAGTATTCAGACGGTGTTTCTCTCCCTTATATCTCAAAATTATGCCAGTTGGGGCGTCCCAACGAAATGGGATTTGATTATTCTGCAGTTCTTTAACAAGAAAACCATACTCTTTTCTAGATTTCAACATCTTAGGTGGGAGCTCCTTGTAAACTGTAATCTTGGATCCACTCACTTGCACAGAAGTGAGAAAAGATTTTTGCAAAATGTCATTTCTTATTGCTCTATCTGTAAAATATATGACCACATCTCTAGGCAGTTGTCTTTGTCTGGCCACCCACGAGTTGACTCTATAGATTTTATCTATTTTGCAAAAAACCATCTCAGGTTCAACTTTTAAAATCACAGCTAGGGCTTCAGCACAGATCTGTCTCAAATCTTGTCTCTCCTCCTCTCTAATTCCTCGAAGCCTTATAGCAAATTCCATTGCACGAAATTGCATCATAACAATATCATTCTCAACTCTCTGCATCTTGTCATCAACATCAAAAAATTTATGATCATTATTTTTCATCTTAGCATTAACTTCTAATTTAAATTCATCCACTTTTGTCTCAGCTTTCATAATAAATCCTGCCAGACCAGACGCCACATCCGTTATTTTTTTGGTCACCATCTTTTGGCTCTGCTGCATTTCCTGCATGATTTCCTGTTGTGACTTTTGAATTTTTTCATCTATTTTATTTATTTTGTCATCCATGTCTTGAAATTTCTCATCCAAAATATTTGAAATGAATGCTTTTAATTCTCCCATATCCAAATCTTTTTTTTGGGCTTGTGACTGCGTATCCTGCTTACGTGGGGGGGATCCCCCCCCTGTTTTGCCTTCCTGCTTTTTTGAAGCCATCCTGCCACGTAAGCTAGCTTTCTTAAAAAGGGAGGGTCCGCCTCTTCTGCCACCTCCACAATACCTTCTAAAAAAGTCCCCCAGAGTTACTCAAAGCAAAGCTATAATGCAGCAAAGACAAGTAAAAGGGAGAGATTTTCCTCTTATTTCTGTTGCAGCCGGAGCAACTCTGTAACAACTTTTTAACTTTGTAGCAAGACAAGATAACTTCACCAATCCACACCCACTAATTCATTTGCTGAGCGCCATATTTTTTCAATCACTTTCACTCATTCTGAGACTTTCACTTCAGTAAAAAAGTTCAGCAAAGGTCTGATACTTGCAGTTCAAAGTTTCAGGGTTCAAGTGGATTGCGGATGTTTATTTGAGTTTTTTCCTCGCTCTTTAAAGGTTTCCTGAGGTCAGCTTGTTCCGCACAGGCAGAAGACGTCCCACGCCGCCCGGAGTTTCAGCAGGTTGTTAGGGAGCCGCGCCTGCTTCCTCCCCAGAAACAGTTCCCTGGGGGGGTTGCAGGGGCTCTACCTGTACCCTGCTGCCTCTTCTTCTACAATCCTAGGGATTTCGAAGATTTCGAGCCGCTTCGCAATCAGGAAGCGGCTCTACAAGCGGCGGGGGTGGCGGTGCCAAAGGAAAGCACCGTCGCCGCCGAAGACGAGGAAACCGGAAGTCTCCTATTTCTCTCTATTTCTATGTAATCTATCTATTATCTATCTATCTATCTATCTATCTATCTATCTATCTATCTACCTACCTACCTACCTTCCTGCCTGCCTGCCTACCTACCTACCTACCCACCCTCTATCTACCTATCTATCTACCTACCTACCTACCTATTTTCTATCTATCATCTATGTATCCATCTATCTATGTACTATCTATCTATCTATCTATCTATCTATCTATCTATCTATCTACCTACCGATCCATCTTCTATCTATCATCTATCATCTATCTATCATCTATCTGTCTGTCTGTCTGTCTGTCTGTCTGTCTACCTGTTACCAATCTAATTATTCCTATTTCTCTCTCATCTACCTATCTATCTATCTATCTATCTATCTATCTATCTATCTATCTATCTATCTTCTGTCTGTCTGTCTCTCTTTCTGTCTATCTACCTGTTACCAATCTAATTATTTCTCTCTGTATCTATCTAATCTATCTATAATCTATCTATCTAATTATCTATCTATCTATCTATCTATCTATCTATCTATCTATCTATCTATCTTCTAACTATCTGTCCATCTACCTGTTACCAATCTAATTATTTCTGTCTATTTCTATCTAATCTATCTACCGACCTACCGACCTACCAACCTATATACCTACCTAGCTTCCTACCTACCAACTACCTATCTACCTACCTATCTACCTATCTATCTATCCATCTTCTATCTATCTATCTATCATCTATCATCTCGGAGCCTTGGAGCCGCGGAAAGATTGGGGCAGCGGAGTGGCGGAGGAGAGGCTGGAGTGGCTGAAGAGGTTGAAGTCTGCCCCCTCTCCCACTCCAATTCCATATGCAGAGTCCCGGGCGGCTGAGGAGTACCAGGCTGCGGAGTCCCGGGCGGCTGAGGAGACCGGCAGCAGTTGTGACGGAGGCCAGTGGGGTGTTCGGCGTTCGGCGTTCAGCGTTCGGCTGTGGAGCCATAGCGCCCCGCTGGGGAGCCTCAGCTGGAGAGCCTCGGAGCCTCAGAGCCACGGAGAGATCGGGGCGGCGGAGGAGAGGCTGGAGTGGACGGAGAGGTTGGAGTCTGCCCCGTTGGCGCCGGCAACGCTGGCCTTTCCCCTGTGGCTCCCCCTGTGGCTGTGCTCAGTGCCGGAGTCGCCGACGGTATTGGCTCTCTCCCTGTGGCTGCAGCTTTGGAGGACATCATCTGGAGAGCTAAGGGGGTTGTAGGGGCCCCGAGGTTTGGATCCTGGGGGCTGCCGGCCTGGCGTTTTTGGCCAGCATTTTGATTAAGACCTGAGCCCGATTCCCTGCATCTATGGAGATGGGGCCCCAATCCCACGTTGAACATCTAAGGACTTTGGCCGGAAGATCAGTATGTTCGGACTTAAGACGACCAAGTGATCATGGACTTACCCTTTCCACCATGGTTTGGCCTGGCTCCTGGGGCGATGACTCCCACCACCATGAGAGGGTGGTGGAACCGGCCATGCTGGGGTGAGAGAGCAGCAATTGACCGAGAGTCTCGCCCAGGTGACCACCCAACGAACAATTGGGACTTCACCGTGGTGAGAGAGCAGCGATGTTTGCCCACTTATGTCCCCCTGGGTGCCATGAGAGGACACCCAGGAGTGGGGGCTCCCGACGGTTGGGGTAGCTTCGGCCTGGTTCATCTGTTTCCCGCTTCACCATTGTTGCGCCCGTACCCAGGGCTGATGATGGCTATACAGACCTACACAAGAGCGGACTTATACGCTTTGAGGAATGCCCCCCATTCCTGGAAGTGGCCTATCGGCCTAGCCAAAGAGTACCTTAATGACGGATCTTGGGATCCTGAGAGGTGGCATGAGGGTGTTAAGGTTTTTTTTTTAAAACAAAAAGTTTTTATTATTTTTTAAATTCAAACAAATAACATTTTCACTTATCTATTTAAACATTTGTTAACCCAACCTTCAATCCCCCCTTCCCTCCCCCCTCCCCCGACTTCCCAGAAGAAAAACAGGGTATAAATTTTACCAAACATACGCTAAAATATGCTAAGTTAATGCAAGACATTAAAACTCCCTAGACCCCTTAACTCCCCTTCTACAAATTATTCATCAACCTCCCTTTAAACTCAGAATAACATATAATCCTTGTTACAGGATCCATGGATCAGGCCCAATAACAGTCATGAGTCAATTGGTTGAACAAGTCTCTTTTATTTACAGGTTCATCATAACATCACATACTGCATCTGGAAGAGAAGGTCGGGGAGGAGAGTGCCTACTTCTTATACCTGTGGGCGGAGACTCAGATAAGGAGTGGTCTGTGGGTGGAGCTGACCAAGTGGGTATTGGTGTTAACCCCTGCACTACTGTGTCCTTATTGACCACTGACATGGGTAAGGCATTTATGTGTGACAAATCCCCCTCTAAATGCCTGACCTGTGGCTGTGGATCTGATTGTTTAAGTGGTGCCCAAGGGCGGATATTGAGTTTGGATACCAGGTATGAGTGTTGTCTGCCCTGTAGTGGTTTTGTAAGTATATCTGCAGTCTGTTCTTCTGTGTCGCAATGTATGGCCTTTATGAACCCGATTTTGGAGAGCTGTCTCACATGTTTGTACTTTATGTCAATATGCCTGGATCTCTGTCCTACCGCGTCGGCCATGGAGATTTCTATGGCTGCCTTGTTGTCTTCGTAGATGTTTATCGGGTACTCTGGTTCGCACCATACACTAGCGAGTAGGTCGTCGAACCAGATGAGGTTGTTTGCGGCCTTGGATAGGCATATGTACTCCGCCTCTGTGGTTGAAGTAGCCACTAAGTTTTGTTTTCCCGTGTACCAATGCACCGGACTATTGTTCAGGTAGAATACGTATCCTGATGTGCTTTTCCGGCTTTTGGTGTCACCGGCCCAGTCAGCATCAGCATAGCAGGAGAGGACGGGCTCGTTGAACGGTTCTGGTTCCAGGACTAGGCATGCGTCGGCACTTTGCTTTAGGTACCTCAGTACCCTCTTTACAGCGTCCCAGTGGTACATGGTGGGTTTGCCTACGTGCCTGGACAGTAAATTAACTGGTAATGCGATATCTGGCCTAGTCCAGTTGGCGATATATAAAAGAGAGCCTATGACTGACCTATACAGTGTGTTGTCTTCAAATTCGGGTGATTCACCATGCGTATTTTTTAGGAAGTCCGGCTGCATGGGTGACTCACACCCCTTGGCATCTGCCATGTTGCATTTGTGTAGTATTTCTTCTATCTTTTCTTTCTGGGACAGTTGAAAACCCTTGGGGGTTTCGTTGACTTGTACGCCTAGGTATCTGTTTATTTTCCCTAGGTATCTGTTTATTTTCCCTAGGTATTTTAATGTGAAGTGTTCACTCAGTTTACTGGCGAAGGCGTTGCGGTTCCCTTCGTGTTTACTGATGTAAAGTATATCATCCACGTAGACTAGGATGTATTCTGGTGAATCTCCCTCTCTCCTAGTAAAAAAGCAGTTGTCGGCTATGGTTGCTGTACTTCAGGACCTCAACTAGGCATTCATACCAGCGTTTGCCGGATTGTTTCAGTCCATATAGGCTTTTGTGAAGTAGCCAGGTGTCCCCCCTGTTGGTCTCTTTACTGTGTGGTGCCCTAACGTATATTTCCTTGTCTAGGTTGGCGTGCAGGTAGGCTGTCTGCACGTCGAACTGATGTACCTCTAGCCCTAGCAGGGAAGCGATAACCAGGGCACTCTTGACACTTTCAGTTCTTACGGTTGGGGAGTAAGTGTCAGTGTAGTCTTCTAGGAATCTCTGGGTGAATCCCTGGGCAACCAGTCTAGCCTTGTACAGGTTTTGACCACTTTCTAGGTTCTTGATCTTGAAGATCCACCTGGTACCTATCGTATTTTTGCCCTCTGGCACCTCAGCTGGGGTGTAAACCTCTAGCTCTCTCAGACTGTTCATTTCTTTGGCCATGGCCGATTCCCACTTCGACCTCTCCTCTTGTGGTAGTTTCAATACCTCTTCATATGAGTTAGGTGTGATTTGGTTCGTGTGTATGTGCATCACGTAGTCATTTAACCTTCTGGGTAATTGGTTCCTGGTCGTTCTGACTGGCCTATCTGTCGTTTGCTCGGTGTCATGTAAGTACCTGGCTTCCTTTTGTGTTAGTGAGTCTACACTTATCTGTGATTCCCTTTCCATTCCCCAACCTTGATGCCCTGGCGCTTGGGTTTGTGTTCCTTCCTTTCCTGTCTGTCTGTCGTTTTGTGTTTGTCTTGTACTTGCTCGTCTGGTCTAGTCTCCTGCCTGGTGGATACCTCGTTGAGGTGTATCCTGGACCAGTTAGCTTGCTCATGGAATACCGCTGTCCTAGAGACCACGAACCTGTCGTTATTGTCCACAAATCTGAACCCTTTGGTACCTGGCTCGTACCCCATAAATCTCAGTCTCCTGGATACTTTGTCCCCCTTCTTGCGCAGTTGTTTGGATATATGGACATCAGCGGTTACACCGAATACATGTAGGTGTGCTATTTGTGGTTTTTTTGTTGTACATCAGTTCATATGGTGTTTTGTCTATTACACTGGACCAGGTTCTGTTTAGTGTGTAGTTTGAGTAAACTAAGGCCTCAGACCAAAAATGTTGGCCAATTCCTGCGTCCTCTAAAGCGCATCTGATCATGGTCTGTAGCATGGAATTCCGTCGTTCTACGACACCGTTCTGGAAGGCTGAGAACGGGGATGACGTAAAGTGAAGCACGCCTTTGGATCTGAGCCAATGAGAGAAATCCTTTGACAGAAACTCAGATCCTCTGTCTGTCATGATTTGTTTGATTTGGGTGTTGTTTTGAGTCTCTACCTTTTTGTAGAACTCTTTGAATTTTTGGAAGGCCTCATCCTTTCATTTTAGAGTATAGACAAAGCCATAACGACTATAGTCGTCTACGATGGTGAGAAAGTATCTTTTCTGGTATTTGATGGATGGCCTTAGGGGCCCCACCAGATCCATATGGACTAAATTGAACACTTGTTTGGAGGCGCGTGAGGATTTCTTAGGTCTGGGCTTGACCTTTAATTTAGAACGTTTGCACACCGAGCACTCGAGGTAATTTTCACAATTCTTTATTTTGATGCCCTCGGTACAGTTGGCCATTTTTTGGACTACAGGGAAACTGGCGTGCCCTAGTCTCCGGTGTAGTAAGTGAGCACAGTCATCGTGCATGAGTTTGCCTATCGATGGCCTTCCCTGGGTGTGTTTGGTGGTGTGTGTTTCATGTGTCATGTTCTCCTCGCTCTCTGTCTCTCCCTCATTCACCTGTTCTTCCTCATCTTTGTCCTGGTTAGTGTCCTTTGTGCATTCTGAGTTGGTGTATATGCTGGGTGTGTTACTCTCATGGAATGTTATGTATGGTAGCCCTTGCTTGACTGTCGCTCTACCTACTCTCTCTCTACCCTTGCTAACATGAGCCTTCCCTTCTGCGAAGGTTACCTTAATCCCTGATTCTTCACTGAGTTTTAACGCGGCCAATATGTTGTGGGGTATCTCCGGGACCAGTAGCACCCCCTCTATTTTCCCTATGCCTGGCAGTGTAACTACCCCCCTGCCTGTTACCTTAACCTCGCTTTGGTTTGCAACCTTGATTGAAAAATTCTCCTCCGTGAATGAGGAGAGCAGGTTTTGGTTATAGGTCGTGTGGTTGGATGCCCCAGAGTCCAGAAGCCACGAGTTGGCCTCCCCATCCTGACATGTTATGTGGGTGCGCTCCCCTATCCCATATAATGATCCTGTTCTGCTGTCACGTGAACTATCTCTGTTCCCCCTCCTGTCTCTGGGATTGGGAGAGTCCCTGCGTCTGTACCTCTCCTCAGAAGTGTGTCTCTCTGTCTGTCTGAACCTATGTTCCGGTCTACTTCTCTCTCTGTAGTTCTTGGGACAGTCTCTCTTGAGATGTCCCCTTGACCCGCAGCTATAGCACTCTGTTACGCTATGCTGCTTGTCTTGGAAGGCTACTTTCTTTTCGTGTTTATGTTCCCTGGAGGGGCCAGAGTGGTCTCTCTGGGGGGTCATTAATAAAATGTGACATGTTTTCTTTTAGGAACACCACCTGAAGCTGCTGTGACCACTCTAGGATATTGCCCCCATCCATCCTCAACTTTGGAAAGTCACTTGGTAAGTTCCCAGCATTATTTGTAAAATTACTTACTGCAGGCTGCTGTCCATGGTTCTTTATGTGCCTATAACAGCAATACGGCATGGGAACGCTTGCCGGTAGTTTAAAAGTCCCTCTCTGCAATTTTTTTCTTTTTTCTTCCTCTAGGCGAAACAGCGCATGCGCGAAGTCCATTTCAGCTCTGCCGTCATCGTGGAAGGACCTGTTCATCGCAGCTCCGGCGTAGAGGTCTCTATCGGTCGGGTAGGCCTCGGCTTCGGTCTTGGGGGTCCAGGTGCGCTCCGGATGGTGTTGACTTGCAGCAGCTTCTTCGGGGTGAAGATCCTGATGGCGTTGGAGTCTCGGCGACAAAAGTAAGTAGCTGCCCCAATCCCTGCGTTCTGGGGTGCGCGGCCTGGGCGATCGATGGTGTGGTGTCCTTGGGGTGCGCAGGGGGGTTGGTACGCTGGCGTGGGCACCCTCAAACCTCGAGTGGGCGTTCCGGTGCCCCTCTCCTCGCTTTCCCTTTCGCTTGGGCCCTTCCGGTTCCCCTCTAGAGACTTTGAGGCCTGGGCCGAAGGAGGCGGCAAGGGTCTTCATGGCCTTGTCGACTTGCCGCTCAGTTGGGGTGTATCCGTGGTCCGAATCGAACTCTGCCCCCTCACCCCAGTCGCTTTCATTGCCGCTTAGGGTCGGGCATTTTTCGTGTGCCGGACATTTTAAATTCCGGCTTCCGATTGGGCGGGGGTTGGCCATCTTGTCCGACCACGTGGTCAAAGATGGCCGCCGTTTTGAATTTTGAGCAGGGCTGTGGGGCTCGGTGACTGCTGTGGGGTCGTTTTGGGGCAATCCACTCACCGAGTCCAGCTCTTCGAGCTCCGGATCTGAGTCTTCCTCGCTCCTTGCCACCTCGCGGTCCATTATGAAGCTTCGCAGGTCCGCGAGGAGGTTCTTGTCGCTGGCTCGCTCCTTTAGCAGTCGTAGGATGTCGAGCCGCAGTCTTTCTTCCTCCTGGTCACCAGGGTCTGTTATTTTTCCTTTCTTGGTCTCCCCTCTTTCCTCCGTTGTGGTGGATTTGGGGTCTGTCGTGGTCTCTGCCTTCCCTGGCGATCCCGTTGGGTTGCCATCCCGTTGTTTCGGTGGAGTCGCCATCTCGTAGGCAGTGATGTGTCTTCGTTGTGGGTTTGGAGGTTATTGGGCCATCAAACCATCCTCTGCTACCATATTTGTTACAGGATCCATGGATCAGGCCCAATAACAGTCATGAGTCAATTGGTTGAACAAGTCTCTTTTATTTACAGGTTCATCATAACATCACATACTGCATCTGGAAGAGAAGGTCGGGGAGGAGAGTGCCTACTTCTTATACCTGTGGGCAGAGACTCAGGTAAGGAGTGGTCTGTGGGTGGAGCTGACCAAGTGGGTATTGGTGTTAACCCCTGCACTACTGTGTCCTTATTGACCCCTGACATGGGTAAGGCATTTATGTGTGACAATCCTTTAGCCCTAAGAGTTTTTAAAAACCATTAACAAACACTAATAGATCATTCAAAGCCTAAAAATCTCGTAATAATCTGTAAGATATTCTTAGTTCATTTACTTAATCATGTTACTCTTCCTCCTACTTTTGTTCTCAAAATTCAAATATTTTTAAAAATCTTAATACAACAATAATTAAACCTTAATTTATCATTAATTGAACTCTTAATTCATTTAATTAATCATTAATACATCAATAGTTAGACCAGAGAAAGTTAATCTTCCATTCTTCCTTTCTTTCTGTATTTTTTCCAGTCTTTCTTCCTCCCTCCTACTTTTATTTTGAGGAGGTTTTGAATTTTAACTGGGGGTTGATGTATCTTTAAAACTTGTCCCTTTCTTGGAACCATTTCCTCTGATTTAGAGCCCCCATATCCACTCTTCTTGCTTAGATAGTCAGTTCATAGAACGAAGAATTAACTCGATCAGTTTGCAAAGAAAAGTCCAGTTGTTGCATTTCAATTAATTGTGTGAAAGCCTCTGCCAAATCTTCTTTATCCTCCGAAACCTTGTAGGGCTGGTCTCAGTTTCTTCTTTCTGCTCCAAATTATATTTTTGAAAAGTTCTGTCAGTTAATTCCAAAAGGGCAGGAGGAAAGTTTGAAGATTCTTGAGAGCCAGCCAGTTCCAGCTTCTCTGTTTTGGTCAAAATGTCTCCTACATTGTCATTGTGCTTTCCTTCAAAAACATCCTCAGTTGCTTTTATATCCTCCACCGGTTCTATAAATTTTTGTTCTATGATTGCTGTTAGGTTATTAATAATTACAATTTGGTTATTCATGGCTTCCTTTATAAATTCTGTAAGATCTCTAAAAAAATCCTCCTGGCTCTGTGATTCAGTACTCTGTGTCATTTCTGACGCCATTAGAGAGCCTCCACCACTTTCAGAAAATCCTTGCTTAGAAGCCATATTATTTTTTAAAAAAAATTCTTTTCACAGCCATAAAATCTCTTGAACAGCTTTCTCAGATTTATTTGTAATTTATCAAGCAAGATAGTCTTTTCTACACCCAGCTCTCAAATCCCAGCAGTTTAAATCCAGTCTCTGAGCACAAATCTGTTAACAAGCACTTTCATTTCCAACTTTCACTTTCACACCCACAACGAAGACGCCATTTCCACCTCCAGCTCAGCAAAATCAAGTAGAAACAATGTATCCCAGGAGTTAAGCATATACTTGCAAAAGCTTGTTCTCCTGCTTCCGTTCTGTCTGCTTTTTGAAATCAGTTAATCTTCTTCTTGACAGCAGAGTCAGTTGCCGGCGTCTGGCTCCGTTTAAACGGAGTCGCCACGGATCCGGAGCTTCAGTGGGCTGAGCGGGTAGCTCTCACCCTCCAAGCCCCTGGAATTGCTCCAGGGGCTTCCGGGGAGCTTTACCCTCGCCCACCGGCTCTCCTCTCCTTCTTCTCCTGAAGGAGAGGTTTTTAAGCCATCTGACAGCTGATTAGCGCTGTCAGAACGGCTCCAACGGAATCGCGGGGCTGGCGGTCCAAAAAGACCGTCCGCGACGCCGGCGGTGCCAACCGGAAGCTCAGGGTGTTAAGGTTTTTAAAAGTTCTTTGTACTCTTTTTTAACAAGGTTTTTAGGGGGTCTGGGGAGGGGGTGGGGTTATGATACCAGGTGGGGGCTAGGGGGGGCTCCTCCTGGTTGTTGGCGGTCCAGGTCAGGGGAGGGTCATGGTATGGTGGGAGCAGGGGTGGGGTCCCCTGGGACTCCGGGAGGGGGGGAATGGGCTCTGATCCCTGTTGCGATGGGGAATGGCCACAGCGGGTCGAATGGGAGGTGGTGTCGGGGGTTGGGAGCGTGCCCCCACTATCTTTATGCGGTGGCTCGCTCCGGCCCCCCGGGATGCTGCCTCCCCCCAGGGGTCTGAGAGAGAGACCCCCTGGGCTTAGGCTGGTTTATTTTAATGCCAGGTCTGTGGTTAACAAAGCTCCCCTCATCAGTGAACTGATCGAGGAGGAAAATGCGGACCTGGCTTGCATTGATTTTTGAACCAAAGTCATCACCGCAGGGATTAAAACTTGTCTTTGGAGAAAAGTCGGTGGGATGATCAGAAATTGGAAAAACAAATTTTGCTTCTTCTTCCCCCAATAAAGTGCTAACTGCGCATGTGCGAAGATGGCGGTATCCAGCTAGCTAGCTCCCGTCCGGCGATGGGATTGTTTTGGCCTTTTTCAGGGGGAAGGGGCCGTTAAAACTCTTTATGGCCCCAGCCCTGGCGAGGAGAACCCCTACCCAACCTGGGGAGGGCTTTATGCCCCCCCGGAACATCTCGGCTGGAGCTGGGGAGCCGGCGGTTGATGGGGCCCTGTGGAGCGCCGCTGCAGAGCACCGTGGAGATAATGGCGGCAGCGGCAGTGAGGGAGGCGACGGCTTAACTCGGCTGCAGCGACTTTCCTGGCTGCAGCTTTTGATGACAACAGAGACAAGGGGGCTCGGAGGGGGATGGTGACTCTGGCGGCAACGCAAGCAGTTGAGGGGCGATGTCCCCCCCTTCCCCCACTCGAAGCGGCGGAGCCGAGGCGGCGATGGTGGCAGACGCCAGCTGACGACGCTGGCGTTGGACGCCCCCCCGACCCATAGACGTGGTTATCCTGGAGTATGCTGGGATCACTAGGACTGTTGAGTTATGGGGGTGTGGTGGGGCAGTGCTGGCGCCATCGATGGCGCCTGTCACAGGATGCTGCAACGGTGGACGTTAACTGAGGTGTGAGGGAAGAAGAGGAGGTGAGGGTGGCCAGGAGGAGGAGATGTTATCCTCCTCTGGGGATATTATTCCCCCCCTCCCTCTCCCCGCCTCACCCTCCCCCCCTCCCTTTGCGGGATGGGTTTATGAACTGCTACGCAGGACCTCTTCCCATGTTCCAACTTACGCCTCTCGCCAGAGGGAGAGCACTACTATGGGGGAGCTGAGGGACTTTTTATACCTCAACGGAGGAGATGGAACATCATTCCCGGTGTAACCATCTTTAGGGAGACTAACCTGCGCATGCGCTAGATGGCGGACCTCCAAGGGGCTCGCTGGTGAGGCTGATGAGGGAACGGAGGACTTTGGGAACGTTGGAGGCCGATTTAACGATCTTGGGCCCCACGTTCAGCATGCCGAATGTCTGGCGGTTCGGATGAGCCATCCCCCAGCGGGATCGGCTCATGGATGGCAGAGCTGCGATGAGGATTGCGATCGGAGCGCCGTGAGGAGGGCGGCGGCAGCCTCCAGGATGACTCAGCAGCCGCGATGCCCCAGAGATCGGGCGATTACTCTGCGGCCCGGAGACTCTCAGGCCGCATCAAACGGACATTTAGCCCAGACCTGAGGATTGGGGGGTGTATGGCCCAGCTGCTGCTGAGGCTTAAAATCCCCCCCAAATGGACCTGGACCTGGGAAGAGCGTGGCAGAGTCTGCCTGAGAAGACGGGTAGGACTTCGGGGGGGAATTGGCCCGTAAAAGCTAAAGGAGGTGAGGTGATAGAGGGGGATTGATGAATAGCCAGCTGGTCTCCCCCTTGGATTCACTCCCCCTCCCTGTGGAACGGCCTTCCCCGTTACTGCCCGGACTCTGTTTGTGGTCAGGTCATTTTTTTTCCATCACCTCTGACTCTGGGACTTTACTACCACCCTCTTTGAACTTAGTGTCATTTGATCTCTATCTCCTCGTTGCTGCTGTTTGTTTCAGCCCTGCCTCCCGATTACCACCTTCTGGCCTGGGCGTGGGGGAAGGGAGATTGCAGGTTTGGAAGGAGAAACTGAGAGTCCTGGACAATGGCTGCTGCTCCATCTGCAGGAAAAGAGTTGAACTCTTCCGGCCTTATGTCATCCAGCTGCTGTGAGAGAATGGCTGTGGCCATTTGCTTGCACTGCAGCTATCTGACCTGGACGCCCCATCTCTGTGAGAGAGTGAGAGGCTCCAGTTTTGCCCAGATCCAACCGTATTGCTATCTCGCACCTCTAGGACCATCGCTGCCACCCAGTGTTACTCTCCCTTACCTCGTCATACTTATATGGCTTACACCTCGGCGGATCTGCTGACGCTGCGAGATGCCCCCCTCTCGCGGCGATGGCCTTCCACTTTATCGAAGGCCTACCTTAAGGATGGTAGGCCCGAGAGGTGGCATGTTTTAAAGCGGGGATTGAGGGGTTTTTTAATTAGGGCTTTTAATACTTTTTTTAAGGGGAACTGGGAGGGCGACCAAGGGGGATGGGGGGGATAATCCACCAAGGTCGGGGCCGAGCCCAGCATGGGGCAACGGTTTGGAGGGTGCAGGACGAGGGATTGGGGAGGGGAAGGCGGGCTATCTTAATGAGGGATGTACCATCAGCACGGTGGATGGGAGGGGCAGATATGGTGGGAGCAGGGGACCATATCATGTGTCGGGGGTGCGCACTCACTACTTGAGAGTAATTGTGCGCCCCGGTCCCCAAGGCTCCTCTCGGATACAAGTGGCACAGTTTCTCAGGACCTGGGCCTCCGGCTGATGCTGTGCAACGCCAGGTCCGTGGTAAATAAGGCCCCCCTCATTTATGATCTTATTCAAGAGGGGGGAGCAGACCTGGCGGGTATTATGGAGACCTGGTTGGGCCCAGAGGGAGGGGTCCCTCTGGTTGAGATGTGCCCACCAGGCTTCAGAGCATTCCATCAGCCGAGGGCCCAGGGGAGGGGCAGGGGGGTGGCGGTTATTATTACAGAAGGTCTTGGTCCGAGGGAGACCACTGTGTCACAGATTGCCGGATGTGAGTCCCTCTTTGTGAGATGGGGTCATGGGGTTCAGATGGGCTTGCTGCTTATGTACCTGGCTCCCTGCCGCGTGGCAATGGCCCTGCCCGAGCTACTCGACATGATAGCCACGGTGGCAGTTGATACACCCAGGCTTATGGTCATGGGTGATTTCAACTTGCTGCCCATTGGTGAAACGTCGGAGATGGCTCGGGAGTTCATGGCTTCCATGACAGCCATGGACCTGACCCAGTTAGTTCATGGCCCCACTCACAGGGAGGACACACTCTGGACTTGATTTTTGTCTCTGGCCAGTGGTTGAGTGGTCTTATTATAGGGGATATAGACATGAAACCCTTGTCATGGTCAGATCACTCACTCCTTTGTCTGGTCCTTCGAACCGCTACAACCTGCTGCAGGGAGGCGGAGCCAATTAGGTGGGTCCGCCCCAGGCGCCTGATGGATCCTGATAGGTTGCAGATAGAGCTTGGGCCATTTCCTGAAGATCTGGCACACAACTCGGCCGAGGACCTGGTGGCTGCCTGGGATCGGGCGGCTGGTGGGGCCTTGGATCGAGTCGTGCCTTTGCGGCCTCTGACCCGGTGTCGATCCCTCGTGGCTCCTTGGTTCACTGAGGAGCTGAGGGAGATGAAACGCCGGAAAAGACGCCTAGAGAGCGGTTGGAGGGCCAGTCTCGCTGAATCTGACCGAACACTGGTAAGGTCGCATATTAAGACCTACTTAGTGGCGATAAAAGCAGCAAAGTTTAATTACTTTTCTGCTCTTATTGTGTCATCAGAGAATCGTCCGGCCGCCCTGTTCAGGGTGAGCCGCTCCCTGCTCCACCCGGGAGCATGGGAGGACCCCCTGGAAGGCAGGGCTGAGGATTTCGGACAATATCTGTATGACAAAATCGCTCAGATCCGGGGGGATTTGGACTCTTACTGGGTAGATTCGGGCAGGGTGGCGAGGAATAGTCTTGAGAACGTTATCTGGGAAGAGTTTGACTCTGTGACCCCTGATGACCTGGACAGGATTCTGGGGAGACTTAGTGCGGCCACATGTTTACTGGATCCGTGTCCCTCCTGGTTAGTACTGGCTTCCCGGGAGGTTACACGAGACTGGCTCCAGGGAATTATTAATGCTTCGTTGAGTGAGGGTTACTTCCCTACGGCCTTGAAAGAGGCGGTGGTGAGGCCTCTCCTCAAGAAGCCTTCCCTGAACCCGGCAGTATTAGCCAACTAATGTCCTGTCTCCAACCTTCGCTTTGTGGCAAAGGTTGTCGAGAGTGTGGTCGCACGACAGTTTCCGCAGTACCTGGAGGAAACGTCTTATCTAGATCCGTTCCAGTTGGGTTTCAGGCCCGGGCACAGCACGGAAACGGCATTGGTCGCGTTGGTAAATGATCTCTGGAGGGCTCGGGACAGGGGTTGCTCCTCTGTTCTGGCCCTGTTAGACCTCCCAGCGGCTTTTGATACCATCAACCATGGTATCATGCTGCACCGGTTGGAAGAGTTGGGGATGGGGGACACCGTGTTACGGTGGTTCTCCTCCTTTCTCTCAGACCGGTCGCAGTTCGTGTTGGCAGGGGGACAGAGGTCGACCTCGAGGCCTCTTATATGTGGAGTGCCTCAGGGGTCGGTCCTCTCGCCCCTTCTGTTCAACATTTATGTGAAGCCGCTGGGTGAGATCATCCATGGCTTTGGGGTGAAGTACCATCAGTACGCTGATGACACCCAGCTGTACATCTCCACCCCAGGCCACCCCAACGATGCCCTTGAAGTGATGTCCCGGTGCCTGGAGGCTGTGCGGATCTGGATGGGGAGACACAGGCTCAAGCTCAACCCTTCCAAGACTGAGTGGCTGTGGTTCCCGGCATCCCGATATAGTCAGTTGACTCCATCACTGACTATTGGGGGTGAGTCTTTGGCCCCCTCGGAGAGGGCTCGCAATCTGGGAGTCCTCCTGGATACGCAGCTGTCCTTGGAGGAACATCTGACGGCTGTAGCCAGGGGGACTTTTGGTCAGGTTCGCCTGATTTGCCAGTTGCGGCCCTTTCTTGATCGGGATTCCCTGTGCACAGTCACTCATGCCCTCGTCACCTCTCGCCTGGACTACTGCAACGCTCTCTACATGGGGCTCCCCTTGAAGAGCACCCGGAGGCTCCAACTGGTCCAGAAGGCGGTCGCGCGGGTAGTCACGGGAGCCGCATGGCACTCCCATACAACACCTCTACTGTGTGAGCTGCACTGGCTCCCAGTGGTCTTCCGGGTGCGCTTCAAGGTGTTGGTTATCACCTTTAAAGCGCTCCATGGCATAGGACCTAGTTATCTTCAAGACCGCCTGCTGGTACCGACGGCCTCCCATCGACCCTGTGCGCTTGCACAGAGAGGGCCTCCTCGGGGTGCCATCAGCCAAACAATGTAGGCTGGTGACCCCCAGGGGGAGGGCCTTCTCTGTGGGGGCGCCTACCCTCTGGAATCAGCTGCCCCCAGAGATAAGGAGAATCCAAGACCTTGGTGCCTTCCACCGTGCCCTTAAAACCTTCTTTTTCCAGCAAGCCGGGCTGGCCTAACACTTTTAAAAATGTTTTTAATTGTTTGTTATTGTTTTTAATCATGGGGCCAAATTTATATATATCTTTTTAATTGTATTTTAATGTTTGTAGGTTATGCTTTTACTTGGCTGTTCACCGCCCTGAGTCCTCAGGGAGAAGGGCAGTATACAAATTTAAAAATAAATAAATAAATAAATAAACCATAGTGAGAGGATGGTTTGGATATGGCCCTCCGTTGGGTGAAAAAACAAAGGACATTGGACCTTCTCCCTGTCATGAGAGGACAGTGGAGTCCAGCTCTACGATGGACATTTTGTGATCTTGTGCACGATTCTCTCTGGACTATGGAGGAACCCCAAACTGGCCCTCCTTCCCGTCCTTGGTTTGGATGATGCTTTCAAAAACCAACCTTCTAGCGCTGCGAGACTCCCCCCTCTTGCAGGCCTGGCCCTCCACATTATCGAGGGCCTATCTTGATGACGGGCTTTGGAACCCCGAGAGATGGCATTCAGCGAAGAGGGGGTTGAGGGGTTTTTTATCAAAATTTTTAATGAAAATTTTAAGGGGACCCGGAAGGAGGGGAGGGGGTTGTTAAGGTGGACCATATAGCCACTGAGCGGGGTGAGGGGTTGTGGAAGGAAATTTGATTGGGGAACAGGGGGGTGATAGGAAGGGCAGTGCAATTGAAATAATGAGTGGGAGGGGCAGATATGACGGGCGCAGGGGGCCATATCACGTTCCGGGGGTGCACACACGCTGTTTACGAGCGATTGTGCACTCCGGCCCCCAATGCGCAACTCGTGTCCGGGGTTGCACAGAGCCTCAGGCCCTGGGTCCGCAGCTGATGTTATGTAATGCCAGGTCGGTTGTTAACAAAGCCCCCCTCATTTGTGATCTTATCTTGGGGGGGGGGCAGACCTGGCAGGTATTACGGAGACCTGGTTGGGCCAGGAGGGGGGTGTTCCCCTCGTTGAAATGTGCCCACCAGGTTTCCGTGCATTTCATCAGCCAAGGGCTCAGGGGAGGGGTGGGGGAGTGGCGGCGATTATTAGGGAAAGTCTTTGTCCGAGGGAGACCACTTTTCCTCAGATAGCCGGATGTGAGTCCCTTTTTGTGAAGTGGGGCTGTGGGGTGCAGATGGGTTTGCTGACTACGTACCTGGCTCCCTGCCACGTGGCAGTGACCCTGCCCGAGCTGCTCGACGTTATTGCCGGGGTGGCGGTTGATACCCCCAGACTCATTGTCATGGGGGATTTCAACCTACCATCCGCAGGTGAGGCGTCAGAGGTGGCTCGGGAGTTCATGGCTTCCATGACGGCCATGGACCTGACCCAGTTAGTTCAAGGCCCCACTCACATAGGGGGACACACTCTGGACTTGATTTTCGTCTCTGGTCAGTGGTTGAATGATCTTGGTAGAGGGGACCTAGACATTAAACCCTTGTCATGGACAGATCATTCACTCTTTCACTTGGACTTTCCAGCCGCTTCCCCCCGCCGCAGGGAGACAGAACCGACCAGATGGTTCCGTCCCAGGCGCCTGATGGATCCCGAAAGGTTCCTGACGGAGCTTGGGCCGTTTCCTGAGACCCTGGCACACGACCCGACTGAAGACCTGGTGGCAGCCTGGGAGAGTGCGGCCGCTGGAGCTTTGGACCGCGTCGTGCCTTTGCGGCCTCTGACCCAATGCCAATCTCAATTGGCTCCTTGGTTCTCCGAGGAGCTGAGAGAGATGAAGCGTCAGAAAAGATGCCTAGAGAGCATCTGGATGACTAGTCAATCTGATTCTGACCGGACACTGGTGAGAACTTATATCAAGACCTACCTAATGGCGATAAAAGCGGCGAAATCTAACCATTTTTCCACTCTTATCGCATCTGCAGAGAACCGCCCAGTCACTCTGTTTAGGGTGACCCACTCCCTTCTTCGGGGGTGGGGGAGTGCAGGAAGATCCCTTGCAGGGTCGAGCTGAGGATTTTGTGCAATTCCTGCATGATAAAGTCGCTGGGATTCGGGAAGGCTTGGACTCCGACTGGATGAGTCCAGGGGAGGAGACGAGGGTAGGAGGGTAGGAGGAGACTTATCTGGGAGGAGTTTGATCCTGTGGCTCCCGAGGATGTGGACAGGGTTCTGGGTAAGATTAGTGCCACCACGTGTTTATTGGACCCATGTCCCTCCTGGTTGGTACTGGCCTCCCGGGAGGTTACACGAGGCTGGCTCCAGGGGATTATAAGTGCTTCTTTGAGTGAGGGTGCCTTTCCTGCCGCCTTGAAAGAGGCGGTGGTGAGGCCCCTCCTCAAGAAGCCTTCCCTGGACCCGGCTGAATTAGCTAACTACCGTCCGGTCTCCAACCTTTCTTTTGTGGTGAAGGTTGTTGAGAGTGTGGTGGCACGACAGCTTCCCCGGCACCTGGATGAAGCTATCTATCTGGACCCGTACCAGTCGGGCTTCAAGCAGGGGTACAGCACAGAAACGGCATTGGTCGCGTTGGTGGATGATCTCTGGACGGCTCGGGACAGGGGTTGCTCCTCTGTCCTGGTCCTATTAGATCTCTCAGCGGCTTTTGATACCATCAACCATGGTATCATGCTGCAACGGTTGAGGGGGTTAGGAATAGAGGGCACCGTACTGCGGTGGTTCTCCTCCTTCCTCTCCGACCGTTCACAGTTTGTGTTGGCAGGGGGGCAGAGGTCGACCTCGAGGCGCCTCGCTTGGGGAGTGCCACAGGGGTCAGTCCTCTCGCCCCTTCTGTTCAACATTTATGTGAAGCCGCTGGGTGAGATCATCCATGGTTTTGGGGTGAGAGTCCACCAGTACGCTGATGACACTCAGCTGTACATCTCTACCCCAACGATGCCCTTGATGTGATGTCTCGCTGCCTGGAGGCCGTGCAGGTCTGGATGGGGAGAAATAGGCTCAGACGCAACCCTTCCAAGACCGAGTGGCTGTGGCTTCCGGCGTCCCGATATAGTCAGCTGGTGCCATCGTTGACTATCGAGGGTGAATCTCTGCCCCCCACAGAGAGGGCTCACAATCTGGGTGTCCTCCTGGACGCACGGCTGTCTTTAGAAGAGCATATGACGGCCGTGGCCAGGGGGGCTTTCTATCAGGTTCGCCTGATTTGCCAGTTGCAGCCCTTTCTGGACCGGGATGCCTTGCGCACGGTCACTCACGCCCTTGTCACCTCCCGGCTGGACTACTGTAATGCTCTCTACATGGGGCTCCCCTTGAAGAGCACTCAGAGGCTCCAACTGGTCCAGAATGCAGCCGCACGGGTGGTTATGGGCGCAACTCATTGTGCCCACACAACACCCCTTCTGCCCGAGCTGCACTGGCTCCCAGTGGTCTTCTGGGTGCGATTCAAGGTGCTGGTCACCACCTTTAAAGCGCTCCATGGCATAGGACCCGGGTACCTGCGAGATCGACTTCTGCCACCAATAGCCTCCCACCGGCCAGTCCGCTCCCACAGAGAGGGTCTCCTCAGGGTGCCATCGGCCAAGTTATGTCAGCTGGCGACACCCAGGGGGAGGGCCTTCTCTGTGGGAGCCCCTGCCCTGTGGAATGAACTGCCCCCGGAAATGTGTAAGATCTCCGACCTCCGTGTATTTCGCTGTGCCCTCAAGACCCTGCTGTTCCGCCAGGCCGGGCTATCAATGTAATGATTTTAAATTGGGTGTTTTAAATTTTTGGGGTTTTAAATCTGAGCCGAAATTATTTAATAATTTTAATTATTTTTAATTGATGTCTGTCTTTGTGCTTTTAATAGGCTGTACACCGCCCTGAGTCCTTCAGGAGAAGGGCGGTATAGAAATAAAATAATAATAATAATAATTATTATTATTATTATTATTATTATTATTATTATTATTATTATTGAAACCTGGCTGGGCTCGGAGGGCGGTGTGCCTCTGAACGAACTCTGCCCCCCGGGTTCTCGGGTGCTACACCAGCTGAGGTCCCAGGGGAGGGGTGGGGGGGTGGCGGTTGTTATTAGGGAGGCCCATGGTCCACGAGAGGTCACTGCTTCTCAGATAGATGGATGTGAGTCCCTCCTCATGAGATGGGGACCGCAAGGTCAGTTGGCCCTGTTGATTACGTACCTATCGTAACCTGTGAAGGTTGTTGAGAGTGTGGTGGCACATCAGCTCCCATTGGCCCTGGATGAAACATTATATCTGGACCCGTACCAGTCGGGTTTCAGGCCCGGGTACAGCATGGAGACGGCATTGGTTGTGCTGGTGGATGATCTCTGGAGGGCTCGGGACAGGGGATATTCCTCTGTCCTGGTCCTATTAGATCTCTCGGCGGCTTTTGATACCATCGACCATGGTATCCTGCTGCGGCGCCTTGAGGGGTTGGGAGTGGGAGGCACTGTTTTACGGTGGTTCTCCTCCTACCTCTCCGGGCGCTCGCAAGGGGTGTTGGCGGGGGGACAGAGGTGTGCCCAGAGGCCCCTTACATGTTGGGTTCCTCAGGGGTCGGTCCTCTCTCCCCTTCTGTTCAATATTTATATGAAGCCGCTGGGGGAGATCATCTGTGGTTTTGGGGTGGGGTATCATCAGTATGCTGATGATACCCAACTTTTTATATCCACCCCGAATCAGCCCAGCGATGCCCTCGATGTGATGTCCCGGTGCCTGGAAGTGGTGCGGCTCTGGATGGGGAGGAACAGGCTTCAGCTCAACCCCGCCAAGTCAGAGTGGCTGTGGCTACCGGCATCCCGGTTCCAAGGGAATATTCCATCGTTGGCTATAGGGGGTGAGGTGTTGCCCCCTGTTGATAGGGCGCACAACTTAGGCGTCTGTCGAGCCTAGCAACCTGCTCGACACCGCTAACACGTGTTGAAATGATCGAGGGACATATACATACTTGGTGGTGGTGGCACTGGGTGCAGGTGGCCGTCTGCGGGGCGAGGGGAGGTGGTATCGGGTGCGACGGGCTTAGGACGTCTCCAAATGATGCTGCAACCAGCACCTTCGAGAACCAGCTGAGATGCTTCCGCGCTAACAAGGGTGTGGTGATAAATGGGGGCACGGTTTAAAAGGGTTAATGAGAAGGGAGGGCTATATAAACGCCCATTTCTAGTACACTGTAGCGCCGATTTCATTCGTCTTTACGGGTCACAGCGTGTAGCCATCCATGGACACGAATAAACCAGCGTGCCAAAAAGAGCTGAAAGGGGTGCTGCTGTGCTTTGATTGCGTCTCACACGGTCCACCTGAGAGGAAATTGGCGCTGGTCTTAAGACTTGCTTCAGCGGGATGGCGGAGGGGGTGGACCCGACCGCCGCTGCAACACCGCCCTCAGAGGAGGAGGACTCGCCGGCATCGGGAGAAAGCCCAGCTGAGGATCCACCTGCGGTTCGTCCGAAAGAGCGCTGCCGAAGTCGCAGCCAGGGAGAGGAGGGGAAGAATGCTGTCACGGCAAAGAGGAGGCCCCCCTCCCCAACGGAGTTGGGGGAGTGGTGGCAGAGTCCTGCCTTGGCAGCCCCGATAGGAGCCCCGAAGGGCCAAGCATCGCTCCCTTACAGCAAACGTTTCCACCGCTGGAGAGAGCGTCGTTGGGTGGATGATGATGACGGGGAGTGGAGTTATTCAACAGGTTTGGGCCACTCAACTATAGAAGTCCTTCGAGAGCGTTTTGGGGAAGCTAGCTTCCGGGATGCGCAGTCCTGGCAACCATGGATGGCGGGGGCAGAGCCCAGCCCAGGCTGGCCAGCGTCTTCCGCAGGGACAGAGACTAGGTTTCGATTGGCTAGCCCCAAGCTGCAGTTGGGTCCCTCCCAAAGCGATACCTGACCCCCGGCTACCCATTCTGCTACAACTCAGCCATTTGGGCCATTGGGAGGCGTGGCTACAGGGACAGCGTCTGGCTCAGTGCGGGGCCCTTCAGGCCCAGGTACGGCTCCGACCGCTGGACCGATGGCTTATCCACCTGTGCCGGTTGGGCAGGCTGGGGTGTGGGGGCCCCAACCGGTCTGGGGACCCCCCCCTGCAGACCACGTTCGATGGCAACCCAGACCATGTGGCCCTTTTCCTGAGCCAGGTACTTAGCTACCTCGACCTATATGGGCGCCTGTATCCAACCCAGTGGTCCATGGTAGTTGCCATAACAACAACCTTAACAGGGGAAGCTGCTGACTGGGTAGCGGACCTTCACAATGATCATGCTCGAGAGCTCACTGATGTTGGTCTGTTCCTGGAAGGACTCAGGGTGCGGTTTGAGGATGATACACGAACCCAGGTGGCCGAGGGGGAGCTCGTAGCCCTGAAACAACGGGGACGTCCAGCAAAGGAATACGTAAAGGAGTTCCATCAGCTCGCAGGGAGGGTGAGGGGTTGGCCCGAACGCATGCTTGTTCATCAATTCCATCTTGGCTTGGATCGTGACCTAAGACAAGCCTGCGTATATCAGGGCATGCCACCCCGCCTGTCCGAGTGGTGTAAAGCGGCCATCAACCTAGACGTGGGATTGAGAGAGTTTTGGGTGAAGGGTGCTGTGAGTGCAATCCCCATCCGACGCCAGCCAGACCAACCGGGTCCTGTCAGAGCAGTAGGGAGAGGGGAGCTCGATCCCCGTGTGGCTGACTCCACATGCCGACCATTACGCTGTTTCCGATGCAACCAGCCCGGCCATAGGGCTCTGGAGTGCCCGTTGCCACCGGTTCAACCACCTGGGCCAAACGTTCTGACAACCAGTGGGAAGCCTCGTGGGCGACCATCTCCGGAGAAAACTAGAGCCCTGTCGCAGCAAGGACAGAGTCCAACTGGAACCAACACAGGGGGACCGGGTCCTGCTATACTCCCTGGTGTAGTCCCTGTGGTAGTGGCTGATAGCGATGAGGATGAGGATACCAGCGACCCGATGGTAAGTGAGCCCATTCGTCCCTTTCTCATACCCATAAAACTAATCCCGTTAAAGGGGGCGGGGCAGGTACAACACGAGGCCCTTATCGATTCTGGATGTACACGATGCTTGATGAGATGTGCTGTAGCCACCCGTTTGGGTATCCGGTTACGATCACTAAAAACCCCTGTTAGGGTGTGTGTAAAAAGTATTTGTTGCTTGTGCAACGAGCAGAGCAGAAACACACAGGGAAGGAGATAAACGTGCGGCTCGTGTGAGAAAAAATAGTTTATCTACAAGTAACAAGCAGTCTCGGTGTAAGTAAAACAGTCCAAGGTCATAAACAGTAATATCAGTCCAGTAAGTATCTTCCCTTACCAAAGCAAACAGACTTTAGTAACTCTTGGTATACAGTACCATATAATAGACTCAGTAAGCAACAGGATACAAACAGGTATCACTCAGGAAGAACTAGGAAGAACCAGGAAGAACCAGAAGGATCCAGGAAGAACGAACGCATCTCTGTGCTGCCTATTTATGCACTGCAGCCTAATTACAGGGTTCAGCAAACCCTGATTACGTGGCTCAGTTGTTTCTTAAAGAAACAGATATATTGCCTGACCAACAAGTTAGGAGTAAGCTGCAAGCTGAACCTAACATTCTCCCCATTGGGCAGGACAATATACACAATAGATACAAAAAGAAAAACACACATCCAAATCATACATTGTACAGTAGTATCAGGTACATTTCAGATTCTTAATCCAAATCTTTCACAACAATTGGTGTGTTTAATGGCACCTTGCGCTTTAGTAAAGTTATCAGCAATATTGTCCTCCGATGCGCAATATTCCAATGTAATCATGTTATCCTTAACACATTGCCGAACATTCAGATAACGTATATCAGTGTATTTAGTCCTTGTCTTTACAGCAAGATTCGTTGCCATTTTAATGGCTGCCTGGTTATCTTCATAAACCGTAATAGGATAGTCCATTTTTAATCCAATATCTTCCATCAACTGTTTATAATAAATCAGTTCAGTACATGTAAGTGATAGACAAGAAAACTCCGCTTCCATGGTAGACAAACTGATGTGTTTCTGGCGAATTGATCTCCATCCAATCAGGCAGTTTTCCAGCATGATTGCTATTCCAGACGTAGAAGTTCTGTCAAAACTGGCATCAGCATATGCCTTTAACATCATATTGGCATTTGGTTCTAAATACATAGCAAAATGCAGAGTTCTTTTAAGATACCTAAGAACACGTTTTGCAGCCTGCCAATGCCTATCAGTAGGCTCTGAACTATATTGTGCTAGTTGATTAACACTAAAAGCTATATCAGGCCGTGTCCAGTTGCTCAAATACGACAAACTGCCTATTAATGATTGATACAGTTCTTTACTGAACTGTGGACTCTGCAAACTATCCTGTTGGAATTCCTGTGCCATAGAAGTCTTGGCAGGTTTACATAATTCCATCCCATATTTTTTTAACAATTTGCAGATCTTATTAGCTTGTGATATTTTAAATCCTCTAGATGTTTTCAGGATATCCAGCCCTAGATAATGCCGTATATGTCCTAGATTTCTAAGTTTAAATTTTGTTTGCAACTGACCAATAATCTCTCTGGCCTCAGCGTCAGTTCTGGTAATTATGGCAATGTCGTCTGTAAAGAGTAACAAGAATGAAACACATCCATCCTGTTCTTTTTTAAACAGACATTTATCTGCTACGCCCTCATAGAACCCAATGTTACGTAATTCCTGCACTATACATTGGTTCCAATCGTAACCTGATTGCCTTAAACCATATAGGCTTTTTTGTAGCCTCCAACACTCAGTTCTATCCTGTGTATCATAACCAGGAGGTTTCTTCATATATATTGTATGCCTCAACGGAGCGTTCAAGTAAGCTGTCTCGACATCTATATGAGTAATAGAGCATTTATTTCTAGCTGCCCAAACAAGCATCGTTCTCAAAGTGCTCGCTCGTAAACTTGGAGCAAAAACCTCATCATAGTCTCTATCTGTCTGTGAGAACCCTTGTGCAACAAGCCGAGCTTTATGGGTTACTACCCCATCTACACTTTTCTTTACCTTATAGACCCACCTACAGCCTATAAGTTTCTCATTTGGTGGTATTCTTACCACTTCATAGACACCAAGCCTCTTCAATGAATCAATTTCTCTATCCATTGCCCTCTGCCAGGCTTTTTGCTCCTTTTCTGGATATAATGTTATATCCTGATAACTGGATGGTTCGATATCTACTTGGCAAACCACTGTGGCTTTATAGCGATCTGGTGGATGCCGGTCCCTGGAAGATCGTCTAGGCATAACAGGACTCACATTAGGTATATTGGGTTCATCCTCCCCTAACCCTAATTCCTGTTCCTGTTCTTCAACCTTAATAGATGGTTTATCATCCATCTCAGATGAACTATCATCAGGAATATGGTCCATCTTAACATCCACATCTGTAAAACCATAGTCTGCTTTTTCTAACCTGTCCCAGCCTTCGTGTTCTAGGAATTTAGCACTAGCGCTACACAAAACTTTTGTTGTTCCTTTTTCCCAGAACCTATAGGACCTATGGTTAGCCTCATAACCAACAAAAATCATTTTCTTTGCTCTCTGTTGGTCCTTCCTTCTCTGACTAACCGGTATATGCACCCAGGCTGGTGCACCAAAAGTATGTATGTAACTTAAATCAGGCTTCCTGCCGTGCCATAAAGCAAAAGGAATTTTACCTGTAGAGGAGTGCACCACATTATTTACAATATGATTGGCACATAGTATTGCTTCTCCCCACAATTTATCAGGTAAACAAGCATCAGCCAGCATAGTCCTAGTCATAGCTTGTAGGGTCTGGCCTCTTCGTTCAATATATGCATTATGTTCCGGCCGAAAAGGGGCAGAACGTTTATGCTGTATCCCAGCTTCCTTTAACAACTTAGCCAACTGATGGTTAGTAAACTCAGTTCCATTGTCAGTAACAATGCATTTCCCCTTAAACTTCTGCTTCCGTTCTACAAAACGAAGCCAATTTGTGATACACTGGAACGTATCACTTTTGGACTTCATAAGGTAGCAAAAACCATATCTGGTAAAGTGATCAACTATACTCAAAATATAGCATGCTCCCCCTAAACTGGGTTTCTTTGGCCCTATTAAGTCTAAAAAGACTACCTCCAAAGGTTTAGTTGTTTTAAACCCATTGCAGCGGTTTGCAGGTGTAACTTTACTTTTATGCTGGTTACAAGTATTACAGTTCAGGTATTTGCTGCAAGCCCTTAAATTAATGCCTTTAGACTGCTTAACAGTCGAATGCAACAACCTGAAATTCAGATGACCAAGCCTTCTATGTAATAAATGTACGCATTCATCATGAGGCTTTACATTTCCAAATTTAGCTTTTGACTGAACTAACAGTAATGACTTATCCCTAATGACAAATAAGTCGTTTTCTAATTCTGCAGTAACTACAGTGCCTTCACATTCCAGCAAACATTTGTTGTTTTTAAAAGTTACTGTAAACCCAGAATGTAGTAATGACTTTACAGATAGAAGGTTATATTTCAAACTAGGGATATAAAGCATGGGTAAAGGGTGCTTACTAATAGAACATTTAACAAGTCCCTCCCCAGCTACAGTCACATTCCAGCCATTAGCTAATTTGACCTTTTTAGTACTTTTCTTCATATTTAGAAACAGTTTTCTGTTTTTTGTTATTGATTGAGAGGCACCGCTATCAATCACCCACCAATCATCTTTTATATTATTAGATGAACTGGTTGCTAAATTACACCCTTTCCTGGGTTTAGCAGAGTTTCTAGCAGACACTTTCTTATTATTACAATATTTTGCAATGTGCCCCTTAGCCCCACATGCATAACAGCGTTTAACAATATTGACATTCTCATATACAGCTTCCACTTTTGGTTGCTGTTGCATCCTTAACTGGTCTCGTTCTTGCCTACGTTTGGCCTCATCCAGTAACCTACCAGTTATACTGGCCAATGTTAGTTCATCTCTAGACAATACTTCTAATGATGAAACAAAAGAGTCATAACTGTCATCCAACGATGAAAGAATAATATAAACTTGCTGCAGTTCAGTAAACACAAAGTCTTTCTCCTGTAGCTCCTGGAAAAGCCCTGTCATGGAGTCCAGGTGAGTCATCATGTCTCCTCCTTTCTGAAGATGTAAGCGAAATAATTTCCGTGTCAGGTAGATATGGACACCCACAGAGTCACAAACGTAGAGCTTCTTTAGCTTTGTCCAACACCTCGCAGCAGACTCTTCGCCCCGGAAATGGACAAGTTGCTGGTCTCCCAGTGTCAGGCCAATGATGCATAAAGCACGCTCGTTGTCCCTGTGAAACTTCGCTATCTTTTTGGCATCTTCTTCGTCAGCAGCATTCAATGCAGTTATGTCCGGTGGATTATTAACCATGTCCCACAGTCCTTCTTTTCGCAAAAGTAAACAGCATTTTGTGGACCAGGTAACATAGTTTGTTCCATCCAACCAGGTTATAGTAGCATAACTTGTACCTTGCTCAAAAGCCATCATCTTGACTACTACACCCACTGCCTGCACTTCTCACTTCCACAAAAACAAATTAAAGAGCCCTGGAACGTTCTGGGCCCATAACCAATGTTAGGGTGTGTGTAAAAAGTATTTGTTGCTTGTGCAACGAGCAGAGCAGAAACACACAGGGAAGGAGATAAACGTGCGGCTCGTGTGAGAAAAAATAGTTTATCTACAAGTAACAAGCAGTCTCGGTGTAAGTAAAACAGTCCAAGGTCATAAACAGTAATATCAGTCCAGTAAGTATCTTCCCTTACCAAAGCAAACAGACTTTAGTAACTCTTGGTATACAGTACCATATAATAGACTCAGTAAGCAACAGGATACAAACAGGTATCACTCAGGAAGAACTAGGAAGAACCAGGAAGAACCAGAAGGATCCAGGAAGAACGAACGCTTCTCTGTGCTGCCTATTTATGCACTGCAGCCTAATTACAGGGTTCAGCAAACCCTGATTACGTGGCTCAGTTGTTTCTTAAAGAAACAGATATATTGCCTGACCAACAAGTTAGGAGTAAGCTGCAAGCTGAACCTAACACCCCCAATAACGTTCGAACAAATGGATGGGTCCACGTTAGGGGGGGCCCCGGTAACCCAGGTCACGGAGTTGGTAAAGATGGAAATAGGGGCCCATTGGGAGTATATACGATTTGTGGTGGTGGATACGATGATCGAGCCTGTGATCCTGGGTCTGGCCTGGCTAGACAAATGGAAACCCACGATTTGGTGGGAGGGGGACTTCAGGAAACTCCGTTTGCTACTAGGTCCAGACCCAGATATCCAGAAGATCCCAAAAGAGCAAGGGGTGGCTTTGGGGATAGATAGCAATACATGTCCCATTGGTGTACCTGCCGTTTATGGGGACTTAGCAGCAGTGTTTGACGAGAAAGAGTGTGACTCGCTACCCCCACACCGACCCACTGATTGTGCTATCGAGCTAATACCCGGGGTGAAGCTCCCAAAGCCACGCATGTACGCCATGACTCCACGGGAGGTGGAAGAGTTATGGAAATACATCAATAAAAACCTAGCTCAGGGATTCATACAACCCAGTCGGTCACGTTTGGCTGCTCCGGTTCTGTTCAGGGAGAAGAAGGATGGGGGCCTTCATTTATGTGTAGACTACCGGGGTTTAAATGCAGTGAGTGTGGAACCGGTGTATCCGTTACCATTAATGAAAGATCTACTCGCTGCTTTGGCAACCGGAAAATATTTTACGAAATTGGACTTGCGGGAGGCCTACTATAGGGTACGAGTGAAACAAGGCGATGAGTGGAAGACCACGTTTAACTGCCCATTGGGCAGTTATAAGTTTTGTGTTATGCCTTTTGGGTTACAAGGCACTCCCGCAGTCTTTATGCAACTAATCAATGAGGTGTTACACGATTATTTATACCAAAGGGGTATTGGTGTATTTAGATGATATTTTGATATACACCAAGTCTATGGAGGAACATATCGTGTTGGTACGCCAGGTGTTGGAACGGTTATTACAAGCTCAACTGTACGTTAAGGTATCCAAGTGCGAATTCCATCGCACAGAACTAGACTATTTGGGATATAGAATATCTAAGGATGGCATAGCTATGGATCCTGCAAAAGTAAAAACAGTATTAGACTGGGTAGCCCCGACGACTAGAAAGCAATTACAAAGCTTCCTTGGCTTCGCCAACTTTTATCATCAGTTCATCCCAACATTTGCGCAAATCGCTTTGCCCTTAACAAACTTACTACGGACAAAGGGGGAGGGGCCTCAGCGACCGGGCCGTCGTTTGGCTTGGACACTGGAGTGCCAAACGGCGTTCGAAACCCTGAAGCGCCAGTTCGCAGAGGCACCCATTTTGCAGCATCCTGACCAGGCAAAACAGTTCATAGTACAAGTAGATGACAGCGACGTTGCGGTAGGTGCCGTGTTATTGCAGACTGATGTCCAAGGTCAGTTACACCCTTGTGCATACACCTCCAAAAAGTTCAGTTCCACGGAGAGGGGCTGGGCTATCTGGGAAAAGGAGGCGTTTGCTGTCCATTGGGCTCTCCTCACCTAGAGACATCTATTGGAGGGAGCACAGGTGCCATTTGAGGTGTGGACTGATCACCGCAACCTTATAGCATTGCAAACACCCAGAAGGCTGTCCCCCAAACAGTCCGTTGGGCTCATCACTTCCAGCGATTCCGGTTCACATTAAAACACGTGCCCGGAGGCAAGAATTTCTTGGCCGATGCTCTGTCTCGGATGCCCCAGTTCCAAAGCAAAAGGGACGAGGTAGTGCAAGCTATGATACCAGGCAAGGATAGGGGAACTGTAGCAGCCGTAACAATGGAGTCTTCGACAAAGTGGAAAGAGTTGATGCAAAGAGAGTTAAATACTGATAAGTGGTTTGGAGAAAACAAACATCTGCTCACGCACAGAGATGGGGTCTCATGGAAAAGGGACAAGATATATGTGCCTGAAGGGGTTCGGGGCTTAGTGTTACACCGATGCCATGACAATAAAATGGCTGGCCATTATGGTTTCCTCAAAACACTACACCTAACAAGGCGGCAGTTTTGGTGGCCTCATATGAGGAAAGATATAGAAACATATACACAGAACTGTTCTGTCTGCGCCAAAGCCAAGTCCCGCCCTGGAAAACCATTAGGGCTGTTACAGACTGTAGCCACCCCTACCCAACCGTGGGAGGAAATAGGGATGGATTTTATAGTTGACCTACCAGACAGCAATGGGAACACGGTTATCTGGACTGTTATTGATTTGTTCTCTAAACAAGCTCACTTCATTCCTTGCCGGGGGTTGCCGTCAGCTCGTAGGTTAACTAAATTGTTTGTACAGCACATATACCGGCTACATGGGGTGCCCCACCGTATTATATCTGATAGAGGGGTGTAGTTTACTGCCCGCTTTTGGAGAAACTTCCTCTCAGCTATCGGGTCAACACAAGGACTTAGCTCCACCCCAGTACCAACAGGGCTGCAGAAAGAGCAAACGCAATGATAGAGCGATACCTCCGTTGCTATGTTTCATATCACTCTTGCCCTTTGCAGAGGTCGCCTATAACAACACGGTTCATAGCAGTATGGGTCTTACCCCTTTCCGGGTGATGATGGGACGGGACTTCATAGCGATACCTGAATTGAGTCATTCATCAACAGCTACCACAATGCCCCAAGAGTGGTCCGACAGAATAAGGACAGTATGGCCCCAGGTCAGGGAGGCATTGGATAAATCTGTTATCGCATACAAAACCCAGGCGGATAAAAAAAGTGCACCATTCCAACCTTTTAAGGTGAGGGACATGGTATATCTCTCCACCAAGTACATCAAACTACGACTTCCTAGTAGGAAACTGGGACCAAAATATTTAGGCCCATTCCCAGTGGTGAGGACAATAAATCCTGTGATTGTGGTTCTAAAGTTACCTCCGTTACTGGGGAAGATCCACCCCGTATTTCATAGTAGTCTTCTCAAACCCGCCACCCACACCCAAACATTTGAACGTCCTGGTCCGATTACAGAGGGCCATTACGAGGTCGACGACATCCTAGACTCTAGATGGAAACGGGGGGTCCTCCATTACCTGGTTAAATGGAAGAGCTATCCAATAGAGGAAGCTTCCTGGATACCGCAGAGCAATATGAACACGAGTCGTATAGTTCGACGGTTTCATAAACTATATCCTCACAAACCACAACAATCTAATAATATGTGTAATTTGTCTCTTACAGAAGGACACTTGGTGAAAGGGGAGCCGCCTGTTGAGCCTAGCAACCTGCTCAACACTGCTAACGTGTGTTGAAAGCATCGAAGGACATATACATACTTGGTGGTGGTGGCACTGGGTGCAGGCGGCCATCTGCGGGGCGAGGGGAGGTGGTATCGGGTGCGACGGGCTTAGGACGTCTCCAAATGACGCTGCGACCAGCACCTTTGAGAACCAGCTGAGACGCTTCCGCGCTAACAAGGGTGTGGTGATAAATGGGGGCGTGGTTTAAAAGGGTTAATGAGAAGGGAGGGCTATATAAACGCCCGTTTCTAGTACACTGTAGCACTGATGTCATTCGTCTTTACGGGTCACAGCGTGTAGCCGTCCACGGACGCGAATAAACCAGCGTGCCAAAAAGAGCTGAAAGGGGTGCTGCTGTGTTTTGATTGCGTCTCAAACGGTCCACCTGAGAGCGTCCTCCTGGATTCACGGTTGACTTTTGAAGATCATGTTACGACCGTGACCAGGGGGGCATTTGTCCAGATTCGTCTGGTGCACCAGTTGCGCCCCTACCTGGACCGTGATGCCCTATGCACAGACACCCATGCGCTCGTCGCCTCCCGGATCGACTACTGCAATGCTCTCGACATGGGGCTGCCCGTGAAAACCACTCGGAGGCTTCAGCTGGTGCAGAATGTGGCCATGCGGGTAGTAATGGGAGTTTCCCGACACTCTCATGTTACACCTCTCCTGCGGGACCTGCATTGGCTACCGGTTGCCGTCCGGGTGAGATTCAAGGTGCTGGTAATTACCTATAAAGCCCTACATGGCTTAGGCCCAGGGTATCTGGCGGACCATCTGCGGCCAGCGACAGCTCCCCATCGCCCGGTGCGTTCCCACAGGGAGGGCCTCCTTGGGGTGCCGTCGGCCAGACAATGTCAGCTGGCAACCCCTAGGGAGCGGGCCTTCTCTGTGGGTGCACCTACCCTGTGGAATCAGCTCCCCCTGGAGCTCCAGGTGGCCCCTAACCTTCGCGCTTTCCATCGTGACCTTAAAACATGGTTATTTCGCCTGGCTGGTTTGGACTGAAGGGGTTTTAAAGGGGATTTTAATGGTCTTTTGTAATCCTATTGGCTATTTTAAAATTGTTTTTGCTTGTTTTTGTTGTTGTGAGCCGCCCAGAGTCCTTTTGGAGATAGGGCGGCATACAAGTTTAAATCATCATCATCATCATCATCATCTCCTCTCATCTCTCTCTCTCTCTTTCTCTCTCTATCTTCTATCTGTCTGCCTGTCTATCTACCTGTTACCAATCTAATTATTTCTATTTCTATCTCATCTATCTATCTATCTATCTATCTATCTATCTATCTATCTATCTTCTATCTGTCTGTCTGTCTGTCTCTCTTTCTTTCTGTCTATCTACCTGTTACCAATCTAATTATTTCTCTCTATTTCTATCTAAACTATCTATGTATCATCTATCTATCTAATCATCTATCTAATCTATCTATCTATCTATCTATCTATCTATCTATCTATCTATTTTCTAACTATCTGTCCATCTACCTGTTACCAATCTAATTATTTCTGTCTATTTCTATCTAATCTACCTACCTACCTACCTACCTACCTACATACATACCTTCCTACCTACCAACTACCTAACTACCTACCTATATACCTACCTACCTTCCTACCTACCAACTACCTATCTACCTACCTATCTACCTATCTATCCATCTTCTATCTATCTATCTATCATCTATCATATATCATCTATCGATTGATCAATCGATCGATCTTCTATCTAATTATCTGTCTGTCTGTCTATCTATCTACCTGTTACCAATCTAATTATTTCTATCTAATCTAATCTATCTCTCTATCTATCTTCTATCTGTCTGTGTATCTGTCTGTCTGTCTGTTTGTCTCTCTGTCCATCTACCTGTTACCAATCTAATTATTTTTGTCTATTTCTATCGATATATCTATCTACCTACCTACCTACATACATACATACCTTCCTACCTACAACTACCTATCTACCTACCTATCTATCTTCTATCTATCATCTATCATCTATCGATCGGTCGATTGATCGATCTATCTTCTATCTATCTAATTATCTGTCTGTGTGTCTGTCTATCTACCTGTTACCAATCTAATTATTTCTATTTCTATCTAATCTATCTATCTATCTATCTATCTATCTATCTATTTTTCTATCTTCTATCTATCTATCTGTCTGTCTGTCTGTCTGTCTGTCACTCTTTCTATCTACCTGTTACCAATCTAATTAATTCTATTTCTATTTAATCTATCTATCTATCTATCTATCTATCTATCTATCTATCTATCTATCTATCTACTGTCTGTCTGTCTGTCTCTCTCTCTCTTTCTATCTGTCATCCATCTATCTATATCTATGTATCCCTGTCATCTACATCTATCTATCTGTCTGTCTGTCTGTCTGTCTCTCTTTCTGTCTATCTACCTGTTACCAATCTAATTATTTCTCTCTATTTCTACCTAATCTATCTATCATCTATCTATCTAATCATCTATCTAATCTATCTATCTATCGATCTATCTATCTATCTATTTTCTAACTATCTGTCCATCTACCTGTTACCAATCTAATTGTTTCTGTCTATTTCTATCTAATCTACCTACCTACCTACCTACCTACATACCTTCCTACCTACCAACTACATACCTACCTACCTATATACCTACCTACCTTCCTACCTATCATCTACCTATCTACCTACCTATCTACCAATCTATTGATCTATCTTCTTTATTTGTTTCATTTATTTATTTGTTTCAATTTCTATACCGCCCTTCTCCAAATAGGACTCAGGGTAGTGAACAGCCAAAGTAAAAAACAGGACATACAAAATTTAAAAACAGTTTAAAATAATTAAATATTTTGGCCATAAATTAAAACAATCCAATTTAAAATCAATTTAAAATTTAACTCAAGCCAGCCCAGCTAGTTGAAATAAATAGGTCTTCAGGGCCCGACGAAAAATCCAGAGGTCTGTTATTGTACGTATCTCTGGGGGGAGGTTGTTCCAGAGGATGGGCGCCGCCACAGGGAAGGGTCTCCCCCTGGGGGTCGCCAGCCGACATTGTCTGGCGGATGGCACCCTGAGGAGGCCCACTCTGTGCGAGCGTATTGGCTGGTGGGAGGCTATTGGTGGCAGAAGGCGGTCTCATAAATATCCCGGCCCTAAGCCATGGAGCGCTTTAAAGATGGTCACCAACACCTTGAAGCGCACCCGGAAGACCACCGGGAGCCAGTGAAGCTCGTGCAGGAGAGGTGTCACATGGGAGCGCCTCGTCGCCCCCATAATCCCCCGCGCGGCCGTGTTTTGGACCAGCTGGAGCCTCCGGGTGCACCCCAGGGGGAGCCCCATGTAGAGAGCGTTGCAGTAGTCCAGGCAGGAAGTGACGAGTGCCTGAGTGACTGTGCATAGGGAGTCCCGATCTAGAAAGGGGCGCAACTGGCGTATCAGGCGAACCTGATAAAAAGCCCCCCTGGCCACGGCCGTCAAATGATCTTCTAAAGACAGCCGTGCGTCCAGGAGGACACCCAAGTTACGAGACCTCTCCGTGGGGGCGAGTGATTCACCCCCAATAGCCAGCGATGGCATCAGCTGGCTATATCGGGACGCCGGAAGCCACAGCCACTCGGTCTTGGAGGGGTTGAGTCGGAGCCTGTTTCTCCCCATCCAGGCCCGCATGGCCTCCAGGCACTGGGACATCACTTCAAGGGCATCGTTGGGGTGGCCTGGGGTGGAGATGTACAGCTGCGTATCATCAGCGTACTGATGGAACTCCACCCCAAAGCCACGGATGATCTTACCTATCTATCTATCCATCTTCTATCTATCTATCTATCTATCTATCTATCTATCTATCATCTATCATCTATCATCTATCATCTATCATATATCATCTTTCATCTATCATCTATCGATCGATCAATCGATCGATCTTCTATCTATCTAATTATCTGGCTGGCTGGCTGGCTGGCTGTCTATCTATCTACCTGTTACCAATCTAATTATTTCTATCTAATCTAATCTATCTATCTAACTATCTTCTATCTGTCTGTCTATCAGTCTGTCTGTCTGTTTGTCTCTCTGTCCATCTACCTATTACCAATCTAATTATTTTTGTCTATTTCTATCTAATATATCTATCTACCTACCTACCTACCTACATACATACATACCTTCCTACCTACAACTACCTATCTACCTATCTATCTATCCATCTTCTATCTATCATCTATGTTAGGATATGGTTTGAGCCTAACTATGTTGTCCAGGCAATATAAGTGTACTGTAACTTTAATCTGTAAATGTATTATGTGACTTTAATGCTGAGTCATGCTGTAATTAAATAATGACTGGTTATGAGAGTATTTAAGCAAGGTACTGTAACATGTTCAGTTGCTGCTATGCTATGCTGCCATTGTGTATGAAGATGATATTCCCAGTGTGAAGTGATGTCCCAGTGCCTGGAGGCTGTGCGGATCTGGATGGGGAGGAACAGGCTCAAGCTCAACCCTTCCAAGACTGAGTGGCTGTGGCTCCCGGCATCCCGATATAGTCAGTTGACTCCATCACTGACTATTGGGGGTGAGTCTTTGGCCCCCACAGAAAGGGCTCGCAATCTGGGAGTCCTCCTGGATATGCAGCTGTCCTTGGAGGAACATCTGACAGCTGTAACCAGGGGGACCTTTTGTCAGGTTCACCTGATTCGCCAGTTGCGGCCCTTTCTTGATCGGGATTCCCTGTGCACAGTCACTCATGCCCTCGTCACCTCTCGCCTTGACTACTGCAACGCTCTCTACATGGGGCTCCCCTTGAAGAGCACCCGGAGGCTCCAACTGGTCCAGAATGCAGCAGTGCGGGTAGTGATGGGAGCAGCATGGCGCTCCCATGTAACACCGCTCCTGCGCGAGCTGCACTGGCTCCCAGTGGTCTTCCGGGTGCGCTTCAAGGTGCTGGTTATCACCTTTAAAGCGCTCCATGGCATCGGGCCTAGCTATCTTCGAGACCGCCTGCTGCTACCGATGACCTCCCATCGTCCCGTGCGCTCCCACAGAGAGGGCCTCCTCAGGGTGCCATCAGCCAATCAATGTAGGCTGGTGACCCCCAGGGGGAGGGCCTTCTCTGTGGGGGCACCTACCCTCTGGAATCAGTTGCCCCCAGAGATAAGGAGAATCCAAGACCTTAGTGCCTTCCGCCGTGCCCTTAAAACCCACTTTTTCCAGCAAGCCGGGCTGGCTTAAGAAGAAATGTTAAATGTTTTAATTGGTTTGTATTTTTAATTTTGGGCCAAATTTATATATATTTTAATTGTTTTTTAATATTTGTATTTTATGTTTTTTAATTCTGGCTGTACACCGCCCTGAGTCCTCAGGGAGAAGGGCGGTATATAAATTTAAAATAAAATAAAATAAAATAAATAAATATTTTATATTTATAAATAAATATAATTTTTTTAAAGTGTTTTTAAGTGTTTTGTTTATTGTTTTTAATTAACGGGGCCAAATTTATATATGTATATTTTTAACTGTATTTTAATATTTGTACTTGATGTTTTTACTTGGCTGTTCACCGCCCTGAGTCCTCAGGGAGAAGGGCGGTATACAAATTCAAATTCAAATTCAAAAATAAAATAAAATAAAATAAAATAAAATAAAATAAAATAAAATAAAATAAAATAAAATAAAATAAAATAAAATAAAATAAAATAAAATAAAATAAAATAATAAAATAAAATAAAATAAAATAAAATAAAATAAAATAAAATAAAATAAAATAAAATAAAATAAAATAAAATAAAATAAAATAAAATAAAATAAAATAAAATAAAATAAAATAAATATGATGAAGCTGTTATGATAAACTACCATTGAGAGGAGTTGCTATCTGCTAATCATCGTTGGATGGATCTGCAACCATCGTGGTTTGTGAACCAGAGTGAGTTTGTTATTCTAACCAACTACTGTTTGTTGGGTAAGAAGATTCTGTAACTACTGGACTGATTTACGGGCAAAGACTTGGAATTTGTTTAAAGACTATGAGACTGTTTTTCTACTATAAAGTAAGCTTTTGATAAACCAGTTTGCATAACTCTTATTCATTGCTCTCAGCAACGTTTCTCTGTGCAATCTACTCTGCTGGTTGGTAAAACAACAACAATATCCTTAACAATCTATCATCTATCGATCGATCGATTGATCGATCTACCTTCTATCTATCTAATTATCTGTCTGTGTGTCTGTCTATCTACCTGTTACCAATCTAATTTCTATTTCTATCTAATCTATCTATTTTTCTATCTTCTATCTATCTGTCTGTCTGTCTGTCACTCTTTCTATCTACCTGTTACCAATCTAATTATTTCTATTTCTTTTTTTAAAAAAAATAGTTTTTATTTAATATAAATATTAAAAAAGACATACGTAACATATACACAACAAACATTTATACAACATATACACACAAAGAGTGTAATTTCTTCTTAAGCATTTTTTCAGAGTGACGTTCTACAATTCTACTTATAATATATTCCTTCACCTCTCTTTAATCTAATAATATTATATATATATATATATATATATATATATATATATATATATATATATATATAAAATATATCCCCTATATTTTTTGTATATTTCTGATTTTTAACCAATTATACCAATTATTCCATATTTTATAATAGTCTGATTCTTCTCTTTCTTGTAATTCTTTGGTTAACCTATCCATTTCAGCGCATTCTAAAATTTTCCCTATTACTTCTGTTTCACTTGGTATTTGTTCTTGTTTCCAATTTCTTGCGTAAGTTATTCTTGCAGCAGTTAATATGTGAATTGTAAGATATTTGATATCCTTAGGGTATGATTTATTAAAGATTCCTAATAAAAATGTTTCTGGTTCTTTTTCAATCTGTGTTTTTGTTATTTGTTCCAACCATTTTTTGATGTTAGACCAAAATTTCTTTGCTGCCGGGCACGTCCACCATAAATGATAGAAAGTCCCTTGCGCCTTTTTGCACTTCCAACAAATTGGGCTATTTTTAGGTTGTATTTTTGCCAATCTGGTTGGAGACATATGCCACCGATAAAACATTTTCAGTTGGTTTTCCTTGTACGCCGTTGCCATCGTTAACTTTAGGTTTACCTGCCAGAACTTTTCCCATTTTTCCAAAGGTATTGTATGTTTGATATTTTGAGCCCACTTAATCATCGTTTCTTTGACTGTCTCTTCTTCCAATTTATAGCGTAGAAGAAATTTATAAATTCTACTAATTAATTTATTTTCTGAATCTAATATAATTTTATCTATTTCTTGTTTTTGATTATAAATTTCATGTTTTTATATGTTCTCTGTATTTGGATTGTATTTGAGTGTAAGTCCACCAGTCTATTCCTCTGTGTAAATCTGTCTCCAATTGTTGTTTTGTCTTTTTTTTTTTTTGCAAAAGTTTTACAATTACATTTTCACCCCTTTTTCCCCCCTCATCCCACCCCAAACTTCCCAACCTCCCTAACCCACCCTAACCCTCCCCTCCCCCCCAGACTTCCACACAGTATACTCATATCAAGTAAAAGGAAAAACCCTCCTTTGTATATAAAACTTGAACCCCTCCCTCCCCCTTATAAATTTTCATCTTCATTACATTAACCTATTTCTATCTTAATATAACATTTTCGAATAAATTTTCATCCTCATTACCTTAAAATATTTCTATCTTAATATAACATTTTCAAATAAAAGCTATTTGATACTTCCTAGTTTGATATTTGTTCTGAACATAATCTATCCACTTCTTCCATTCCCATTCATAAATCTCTTGTGAACAATCTTTTAGATATGCTGAAATCTTCGCCATCTCTGCAAAACTGGCCATCTTCAAAGTCCATTCCTCAATCGTGGGCAGCGCTTCATTTTTCCAGTATTTACCTATCAACAATCTTGCTGCTGTTATCATATACAATATCAGTTTTGTTTCACCCAATGTAAAACCCTTAACTATACCCAGTAAAAACAATTGTGGAGAAAATTGAATTTTTTTCTTCAGAACATTCTGCATGACCCACCAAATTTTTATCCAAAAAGCCTTAACTTTCTTACAGGTCCACCAAACATGATAATATGTAGCATCTAGACAATCACATCTCCAACATTTAGGCTGCACATTAGGGTACATACACAACAATTTTTTGGGGTCTAAATGCCATCTGTAAAACATTTTATAAAAATTTTCCCTCAAATTCTGCGACTGTGTAAATTTAACATTCTGAACCCAAATTTTTTCCCATGTTTCCAACATCACTGGTTCCTCAAAATTTTGCGCCCACTTAATCATACAATCTTTAACTAGTTCATTTTCTGAATCCCTTTCTAGCAAAACATTATAAACCCTCTTAATATGTATTGGACCTTTCTCTTTTATATGTCTGACCAATTCTTCCTCATACTCCATAATACCAGTTTTGTGGTCCTCTTTCCATCTCATTTGCAATTGATTATATTGTAACCAAGTTAGATTAATCCCTTCAGCCAACAATGTCTGTAATGTCTTCAGCTGCCATCTGCCTGCATCTGTAAAAAGAACCTCTTTATATAAAAACCCCCCGAGTGACATTATATTTGTATTCCACAAAGTATGACCAAGATCCAGCCATAGCGGTATTTTATAATCCCATTTGATTCGGTGCTTCTTCCAAACTCTCAACAAAGAATCTCTAAGTATATGGCTTTTAAATACTTTGTCCACTTTGCTGTCATAAAATAAGTAAGCGTGCCATCCAAATTCCAAATCAAAACTTTCTGCATTTAATATTCCAGTCTTTTTTCCTCCAAACCAATCACTTGTTAAAGTCAAAGCTGCTGCATCATAATATAACTGTAGGTTTGGAAGTTTGAGACCTCCCCTTTCTGGAACATCTTGCATAATTTTCAATTTTACTCTTGGTTTTTTCTCGTTCCAGACAAACTTGTTCACTCCAGTTTGCCATACTTTTAGTTGTTTATCATTTTTAAGCACCGGAATCATTTGAAACAAAAAGAGAAATCTTGGCAAAATATTCATCTTAACTGCTGCTATTCTTCCAAGTAAAGACAGCTGCAGTTTTTTCCAAGTCTCCATGTCTTTTTGCACCTCTCGCCACAACACCTCATAATTATTTTGAAACAATTTCATATTTGATTCTGCAACCTGGACTCCTAGATATTTTACCTTTGGTACAATCTCAAAACCTGCCCTCCTTTCAAGCTCGTGTTTACGATCTTGTGTCATATTTTTGAGTATCATCTTAGTTTTTTTCTGGTTCAATCTAAAACCTGAGACTTTACCATAGTCTTGTATAATGTCCTTCATCTGGATTATTGATTCCATTGGCTGTGTTAGGGTAACAACCAGATCATCTGCAAATGCCTTTATTCTGTAATCCTCTTGCCTTATCATTATACCTTTCAAGATATTAGAGTCCCTTATTGTATTTAACAAGACTTCTAGTGTTAAAATAAACAACAATGGGGACAACGGACATCCCTGTCTTGTTCCTTTTTCGATTTTAAACTCTGTTGTCAAACTTCCATTAATAATAATCTGTGCCTTTTGCTCTTGATAAATTGCTGAGACCGCCTGTATAAATTGGTCCCCAAAGTCCATCTTTTTTACAGTCTTTAGTAGAAAATTCCAGTCCACTTTATCAAAGGCCTTCTCTGCATCCAAGAAAACCAGCACTGCAGGGATCTGTTTATTCTTCTCAAGATATTCCAATAAGTCTATTACTTGCCTTACATTGTCATTCATGTGCCTACCCTCAATAAATCGCGCTTGGTCATCATGAATCACCTTTTGAATTACTGGCATCAATCTGTTGGCTAGTACTTTTGCATAAATTTTATAATCCGTATTCAAAAGAGATATTGGTCTGTAATTCTCCGTTTTTTTGGGACCTGCTTGTTCTTTTGGTATCAAAGAAATATAAGATGTAGTCCATGATGGGGGTACTTTTCCCCCTTGTTGTTTTGTCTTTAATTTGCCTTGATAATCAATTATATCTTTATATCTAATTATTTTTGTCTTATCTGTTAAATTTGGGTGCCTAATTGATTCTGCTGGTGCTAGCCAATTTGGTATCTTCATATAATGTTGTTTTTTTAATTTTAAGCCAAATTTGTAATAATGAATTCTTTATTGTGTGTGTTTTAAAATATGAATGTGTTTTGTATTTCTCATCCCACATAAAGGAATGCCAGCCAGTTTGAAGTTCATGTCCCTCAATTGTTAAAATTCTAGAGTCCTTTAATTCTATCCAATCTTTAACCCACAATAGTACTGCTGCTTGGTAGTATATCTCCCAGTCAGGGAGTGCAGCTCCTCCTCTATCTTTTGTATCCTGAAGCAGTTTAAATTTTATTCGTGGCCTTTTCCCTTGCCATATAGATTTAGATGTTATTTTGTTCAGCTTTTCAAAGAACGGTTTATCTATTTTAATTGGAGTGACCTGAAACAAATATAAAAATTTAGGTAATATAATCATTTTAATGGTCAAAATTCTTCCTAGGAATGAAATGTGTAAATTTTTCCATTTTTCTAAGTCTTTCTTTGTTTGTTCTAGTAATTTATCATAATTGTTTTCTTTAATTGCTGATGTTCTTGTAGATAAGCAGATTCCTAGATATTTTATTTTTTTTGTTGTTTGAATTTGTATATTATCTGTCAAATCTTTTGTTTGGATTTCCGTAAGGTTTTTAACAATTAGCTTCGATTTACTTTTATTGATTTTTAGTCCGGCCACTTCTCCAAATTCTTCTATTTTTTGAAACAAATTAGGTATAGATTCCATAGGATTTTCTGTCAAAAACACTAAGTCATCAGCAAAGGCCTGAACTTTGTATTCTTCTCTATTGATCCTTAAACCTTCAATTCCTTGGTCTTCTCTAATTTTTTTCAACAGGATTTCCAATGATAGAATATATAGTAAGGGGGAAAGTGGACAGCCTTGTCTGACTCCTTTTGTTGTATTAAATTTGTCTGTTATGTCATCATTCATAATTATCCTTGCTGATTGCTTGGTATAGATTTCTGCTATAATTTTCCCAAATTTTTCCCCAATTTGCATATTTTGTAGTTGTTCAATCATAAATTTCCAGTTTTGATTATCGAAGGCCTTTTGGGCGTCAAGAAAAACCAACGCTGCCTGCTTCTCCGGGTGTGATTCATAATATTCTAGAGCATTAAGTATTATTCTCATGTTGTTCTTTATTTGGCGTCCCGGCAGAAATCCATTTTGGTCTGGGTGTATATATGTATTTAATACTAATTTAATCCTTTCGGACAAGATTGCTGCAAATATTTTGTAATCGGCATTCAATAATGAAATAGGTCTATAGTTTTGTATTAACTGGAGATCTGTATCTTCTTTTGGGATGATTGTTATTATGGCTTCTGTCCATGAATTTGGTATTTTGGCTTTCTCCATAGCTTCATTATATAATCGCAACATATTCTCTCCCAATACTTCTTGCATTGTTTTGTATATTTCTACCGGTAGCCCGTTGGGTCCCGGTGTTTTATTGTTTTTTTGCTTTTTCAGTACTTCATCTAATTCTAATTTGGTTATTGGCCTATTGAGAGTAATTCTTTGTTCTTCTGTGATTTTTGGCATTCCTGATTTCCCTATCTACTGTTTTATTTTGTCTTCCTCCATTTTCCCCTGATTATATAGGTTCGCATAAAATTTCTTAATTTATTTATTTATTTATTTTATTTATTAATCAAATTTCTATACCGCCCTACTCCTGAAGGACTCAGGGCGGTGAACAGCCAAGATAAAATACAGATAATACAAATATTAAAAAATCCCTTAAAATTATTAAATATTTCGGCCGAAACACAGATTAAAACACCCAATTTATAAAATCACGAATTAAAAAAATTAAAAAATTTAAAAGATGGGAGTTAGGCCAGGCCAGCTTGCTGAAATAGAAAAGTTAATAATTATTTCTATTTCTATTTAATCTATCTATCTATCTATCTATCTATCTATCTATCTATCTATCATCTTCTGTCTGTCTCTCTCTCTCTCTTTCTACCTGTCATCCATCTATCTATATCTATCTATCTATCTATCTATCTATCTATCTATCTATCTATCTATCTATGTACCTATCTGCCTACCTACCTACCTACCTATCTTCTAACTATCTGTCTACCTGTTACAAATCTAATTATTTCTGTCTATTTCTATCTAATCTATCTATCATCTATCTAATCATCTATCTATCTAAAATATCTATCTATCTATCTATCTATTTTCTAACTATCTGTCCATCTACCTGTTACCAATCTAATTATTTCTGTCTATTTCTATCTAATCTACCTACCTACCTACATACATACATACCTTCCTACCTACCAACTACCTAACTACCTACCTATATACCTACCTACCTTCCTACCTACCAACTACCTATCTACCTACCTACCTACCTATCCATCCATCTTCTATCTATCATCTATCATCTTTCATCTATCGAACTTCTATCTATCTGTCTGTTTATCTACCTGTTACCAATCTAATTATTTCTATTTCTATCTAATCTATCTATCTATCTATCTATCTATCTATCTATCTATCTACTATCTGTCCATCTACCTGTTACCAATCTAATTATTTCTGTCTATTTCTATCTAATCTACCTACCTACCTACCTACCTTCCTACCTATCAACTACCTATCTATCTACCTATCTACCAATCTATCGATCTATCTTCTATCTATCTATCTAATCTATCTATCTATCTGTCTATTTTCTAACTATCTGTCCATCTACCTGTTACCAATCTAATTATTTCTGTCTATTTCTATCTAATCTATCTACCTACCTACCTACCAACATACCTTCCTACCTACCAACTACCTAACTACCTATATACCTACCTACCTTCCTACCTACCAACTACCTATCTACCTACCTATATACCTATCTATCTATCCATCTGCTATCTATCTATCATCTATCATATATATATATATATATATATATATATATATATATATATATATATATATAATCTTTCATCTATCATCTATCGATCGATCTTCTATCTATCTAATTATCTGTCTGTCTGTCTATCTATCTACCTGTTACCAATCTAATTATTTCTATTTCTATCTTATCTATCTATCTCTCTATCTTCTATCTGTCTGTCTGTCTGTCTGTTTGTCTCTCTTTCTGTCCATCTACCTGTTACCAATCTAATTATTTCTGTCTATTTCTATCTAATATATCTATCTACCTACCTACATACATACCTACCTTCTTACCTACAACTACCTATCTACCTACCTATCTACCTATCTATCCATCTTCTATCTATCATCTATCATCTATCGATCGATCGATTGATCGATCTATCTTCTATCTATCTAATTATCTGTCTGTCTGTCTATCTACCGGTTACCAATCTAATTATTTCTATTTCTATCTAATCTATCTATCTATCTATCTATCTATCTATCTATCTATCTATCTATCTATTTTTCTATCTTCTATCTGTCTGTCTGTCTGTCACTCTTTCTGTCTATCTACCTGTTACCAATCTAATTATTTATATTTCTATTTAATCTATCTATCAATCAATCAATCTATCTATCTTCTGTCTGTCTGTCTGTCTCTCTTTCTATCTACCTGTCATCCATCTATCTATATCTATGTATCCCTGTCATCTACATCTATCTATCTATCTATCTATCTATCTATCTATCTATCTATCTATGTACCTACCTTCTTACCTGCCTACCTACCTACCTATCTATCTTCTAACTATCTGTCTACCTGTTACAAATCTAATTATTTCTGTCTATTTCTATCTAATCTATCTATCATCTATCTAATCTATCTATCTATCTATCTATCTATCTATCTATCTATCTATTTTCTAACTATCTGTTACCAATCTAATTATTTCTGTCTATTTCTATCTAGTCTATCTACCTACCTACCTACCGACCTACTTACTTACATACATACCTTCCTTCCTACCTACCTATCTACATACCTATCTATCTATCCATCTATCCATCTTCTATCTATCATCTATCTTCTATCTATCTAATTATCTGTCTGTCTGTCAATCTACCTGTTACCAATCTAATTATTTCGATTTCTATTTAATCTATCTATCTATCTATCTATCTATCTATCTATCATCTATCTATCTATCTTCTATCTGTCTGTCTGTCTGTCTCTCTCTCTTTCTGTCTATCTACCTGTTACCAATCTAATTATTTCTCTCTATTTCTATCTAATCTATCTATCATCTATCTATCTAATCATCTATCTAATCTATCTATCTATCTATCTATTTTCTAACTATCTGTCCATCTACCTGTTACCAATCTAATTATTTCTGTCTATTTCTATCTAATCTACCTACAAACCTACCTACATACATACACACCTAACTTCCTACCTACCAACTACCTACCTACCTACCTATATACCTACCTACCTTCCTACCTATCAACTACCTATCTACCAATCTATCGATCTATCTTCTATCTATCTATCTATCTATCTATCTATCTATCTATCTAATCTATCTATCTATTTTCTAACTATCTGTCCATCTACCTGTTACCAATCTAATTATTTCTGTCTATTTCTATCTAATATATCTATCTACCTACCTACATACCTACCTACATACATACATACATACCTTCCTACCTACAACTACCTGTCTACCTACCTATCTTCTAACTATCTGTCTACCTGTTACAAATCTAATTATTTCTGTCTATTTCTATCTAATCTATCTATGTATCATCTATCTATCTAATCATCTATCTATCTAATCTATCTATCTATCTATCTATCTATCTATTTATTTTCTAACTATCTGTCCATCGATCTGTTACCAATCCAATTATTTCTGTCTATTTCTATCTAATCTACCGACCGACCGACCTACCTACATACATACATACTTACCTTCCTACCTACCAACTACCTATCTACCTACCTACCTACCTATCTATCTTCTAACTGTCTACCTGTTACAAATCTAATTATTTCTGTCTATTTCTATCTAATCTATCTATCATCTATCTATCTAATCATCTATCTAATCTATCTATCTATCATCTATTTATTTTCTAACTGTCTATCCATCTACCTGTTACCAATCTAATTATTTCTGTCTATTTCTATCTAATCTACCTACCTACCTACCTACCTACATACACATCTAACTTCCTACCTACCAACTACATACCTACCTACCTATATACCTACCTACCTTCCTATCAACTACCTATCTACCAATCTATCGATCTATCTTCTATCTATCTATCTATCTATCTATCTATCTATCTATCTATCTATCTAATCTATCTATTTTCTAACTATCTGTCCATCTACCTGTTACCGATCTAATTATTTCTGTCTATTTCTATCTAATATATCTATCTACCTACCTACATACCTACCTACATACATACATACATACCTTCCTACCTACAACTACCTGTCTACCTACCTATCTTCTAACTATCTGTCTACCTGTTACAAATCTAATTATTTCTGTCTATTTCTATCTAATCTATCTATGTATCATCTATCTATCTAATCTATCTATCTATCTATCTATCTATCTATCTATCTATCTATCTATCTATTTTCTAACTATCTGTCCATCTACCTGTTACCAATCTAATTATTTCTGTCTATTTCTATCTAATCTATCTACCTACCTACCTACATACATACATACATACCTTCCTACCTACAACTACCTGTCTACCTACCTATCTTCTAACTATCTGTCTACCTGTTACAAATCTAATTATTTCTGTCTATTTCTATCTAATCTATCTATGTATCATCTATCTATCTAATCTATCTATCTATCTATCTATCTATCTATTTTCTAACTATCTGTCCATCTACCTGTTACCAATCTAATTATTTCTGTCTATTTCTATCTAATCTATCTACCTACCTACCTACATACATACATACATACCTTCCTACCTACAACTACCTGTCTACCTACCTATCTTCTAACTATCTGTCTACCTGTTACAAATCTAATTATTTCTGTCTATTTCTATCTAATCTATCCATGTATCATCTATCTATCTAATCATCTATCTATCTAATCTATCTATCTATCTATCTATCTATCTAAAATATCTATCTATCTATCTATCTATTTTCTAACTATCTGTCCATCTACCTGTTACCAATCTAATTATTTCTGTCTATTTCTATCTAATCTACCTACCTACCTACATACATACATACCTTCCTACCTACCAACTACCTAACTACCTACCTATATACCTACCTACCTTCCTACCTACCAACTACCTATCTACCTACCTACCTACCTATCCATCCATCTTCTATCTATCATCTATCATCTTTCATCTATCGAACTTCTATCTATCTGTCTGTTTATCTACCTGTTACCAATCTAATTATTTCTATTTCTATCTAATCTATCTATCTATCTATCTATCTATCTATCTATCTACTATCTGTCCATCTACCTGTTACCAATCTAATTATTTCTGTCTATTTCTATCTAATCTACCTACCTACCTACCTACCTTCCTACCTACCAACTACATACCTACCTACCTATATACCTACCTATATACCTACCTACCTTCCTACCTATCAACTACCTATCTATCTACCTATCTACCAATCTATCGATCTATCTTCTATCTATCTATCTAATCTATCTATCTATCTGTCTATTTTCTAACTATCTGTCCATCTACCTGTTACCAATCTAATTATTTCTGTCTATTTCTATCTAATCTATCTACCTACCTACCTACCAACATACCTTCCTACCTACCAACTACCTAACTACCTATATACCTACCTACCTTCCTACCTACCAACTACCTATCTACCTACCTATATACCTATCTATCTATCCATCTGCTATCTATCTATCATCTATCATATATATATATATATATATATATATATATATATATATATATATATATATATATATATAATCTTTCATCTATCATCTATCGATCGATCTTCTATCTATCTAATTATCTGTCTGTCTGTCTATCTATCTACCTGTTACCAATCTAATTATTTCTATTTCTATCTTATCTATCTATCTCTCTATCTTCTATCTGTCTGTCTGTCTGTCTGTTTGTCTCTCTTTCTGTCCATCTACCTGTTACCAATCTAATTATTTCTGTCTATTTCTATCTAATATATCTATCTACCTACCTACATACATACCTACCTTCTTACCTACAACTACCTATCTACCTACCTATCTACCTATCTATCCATCTTCTATCTATCATCTATCATCTATCGATCGATCGATTGATCGATCTATCTTCTATCTATCTAATTATCTGTCTGTCTGTCTATCTACCGGTTACCAATCTAATTATTTCTATTTCTATCTAATCTATCTATCTATCTATCTATCTATCTATCTATCTATCTATCTATCTATTTTTCTATCTTCTATCTGTCTGTCTGTCTGTCACTCTTTCTGTCTATCTACCTGTTACCAATCTAATTATTTATATTTCTATTTAATCTATCTATCAATCAATCAATCTATCTATCTTCTGTCTGTCTGTCTGTCTCTCTTTCTATCTACCTGTCATCCATCTATCTATATCTATGTATCCCTGTCATCTACATCTATCTATCTATCTATCTATCTATCTATCTATCTATCTATCTATGTACCTACCTTCTTACCTGCCTACCTACCTACCTATCTATCTTCTAACTATCTGTCTACCTGTTACAAATCTAATTATTTCTGTCTATTTCTATCTAATCTATCTATCATCTATCTAATCTATCTATCTATCTATCTATCTATCTATCTATCTATCTATTTTCTAACTATCTGTTACCAATCTAATTATTTCTGTCTATTTCTATCTAGTCTATCTACCTACCTACCTACCGACCTACTTACTTACATACATACCTTCCTTCCTACCTACCTATCTACATACCTATCTATCTATCCATCTATCCATCTTCTATCTATCATCTATCTTCTATCTATCTAATTATCTGTCTGTCTGTCAATCTACCTGTTACCAATCTAATTATTTCGATTTCTATTTAATCTATCTATCTATCTATCTATCTATCTATCTATCTATCATCTATCTATCTATCTTCTATCTGTCTGTCTGTCTGTCTCTCTCTCTTTCTGTCTATCTACCTGTTACCAATCTAATTATTTCTCTCTATTTCTATCTAATCTATCTATCATCTATCTATCTAATCATCTATCTAATCTATCTATCTATCTATCTATTTTCTAACTATCTGTCCATCTACCTGTTACCAATCTAATTATTTCTGTCTATTTCTATCTAATCTACCTACAAACCTACCTACATACATACACACCTAACTTCCTACCTACCAACTACCTACCTACCTACCTATATACCTACCTACCTTCCTACCTATCAACTACCTATCTACCAATCTATCGATCTATCTTCTATCTATCTATCTATCTATCTATCTATCTATCTATCTATCTAATCTATCTATCTATTTTCTAACTATCTGTCCATCTACCTGTTACCAATCTAATTATTTCTGTCTATTTCTATCTAATATATCTATCTACCTACCTACATACCTACCTACATACATACATACATACCTTCCTACCTACAACTACCTGTCTACCTACCTATCTTCTAACTATCTGTCTACCTGTTACAAATCTAATTATTTCTGTCTATTTCTATCTAATCTATCTATGTATCATCTATCTATCTAATCATCTATCTATCTAATCTATCTATCTATCTATCTATCTATCTATTTATTTTCTAACTATCTGTCCATCGATCTGTTACCAATCCAATTATTTCTGTCTATTTCTATCTAATCTACCGACCGACCGACCTACCTACATACATACATACTTACCTTCCTACCTACCAACTACCTATCTACCTACCTACCTACCTATCTATCTTCTAACTGTCTACCTGTTACAAATCTAATTATTTCTGTCTATTTCTATCTAATCTATCTATCATCTATCTATCTAATCATCTATCTAATCTATCTATCTATCATCTATTTATTTTCTAACTGTCTATCCATCTACCTGTTACCAATCTAATTATTTCTGTCTATTTCTATCTAATCTACCTACCTACCTACCTACCTACACATCTAACTTCCTACCTACCAACTACATACCTACCTACCTATATACCTACCTACCTTCCTATCAACTACCTATCTACCAATCTATCGATCTATCTTCTATCTATCTATCTATCTATCTATCTATCTATCTATCTATCTAATCTATCTATTTTCTAACTATCTGTCCATCTACCTGTTACCGATCTAATTATTTCTGTCTATTTCTATCTAATATATCTATCTACCTACCTACATACCTACCTACATACATACATACATACCTTCCTACCTACAACTACCTGTCTACCTACCTATCTTCTAACTATCTGTCTACCTGTTACAAATCTAATTATTTCTGTCTATTTCTATCTAATCTATCTATGTATCATCTATCTATCTAATCTATCTATCTATCTATCTATCTATCTATCTATCTATCTATTTTCTAACTATCTGTCCATCTACCTGTTACCAATCTAATTATTTCTGTCTATTTCTATCTAATCTATCTACCTACCTACCTACATACATACATACATACCTTCCTACCTACAACTACCTGTCTACCTACCTATCTTCTAACTATCTGTCTACCTGTTACAAATCTAATTATTTCTGTCTATTTCTATCTAATCTATCTATGTATCATCTATCTATCTAATCATCTATCTAATCTATCTATCTATCTATCTATCTATCTATCTATCTATGTATGTATTTATTTTCTAACTATCTGTCCATCGATCTGTTACCAATCCAATTATTTCTGTCTATTTCTATCTAATCTACCGACCGACCGACCGACCTACATACATACATACTTACCTTCCTACCTACCAACTACCTATCTACCTACCTACCTACCTATCTATCTTCTAACTGTCTACCTGTTACAAATCTAATTATTTCTGTCTATTTCTATCTAATCTATCTATCATCTATCTATCTAATCATCTATCTAATCTATCTATCTATCATCTATTTATTTTCTAACTGTCTATCCATCTACCTGTTACCAATCTAATTATTTCTGTCTATTTCTATCTAATCTACCTACCTACCTACCTACATACATACACATCTAACTTCCTACCTACCAACTACATACCTACCTACCTATATACCTACCTACCTTCCTATCAACTACCTATCTACCAATCTATCGATCTATCTTCTATCTATCTATCTATCTATCTATCTATCTATCTATCTATCTATCTAATCTATCTATTTTCTAACTATCTGTCCATCTACCTGTTACCGATCTAATTATTTCTGTCTATTTCTATCTAATATATCTATCTACCTACCTACATACCTACCTACCTACATACATACATACCTTCCTACCTACAACTACCTGTCTACCTACCTATCTTCTAACTATCTGTCTACCTGTTACAAATCTAATTATTTCTGTCTATTTCTATCTAATCTATCTATGTATCATCTATCTATCTAATCTATCTATCTATCTATCTATCTATCTATTTTCTAACTATCTGTCCATCTACCTGTTACCAATCTAATTATTTCTGTCTATTTCTATCTAATCTATCTACCTACCTACCTACATACATACATACATACCTTCCTACCTACAACTACCTGTCTACCTACCTATCTTCTAACTATCTGTCTACCTGTTACAAATCTAATTATTTCTGTCTATTTCTATCTAATCTATCCATGTATCATCTATCTATCTAATCATCTATCTATCTAATCTATCTATCTATCTATCTATCTATCTATCTATCTATCTATTTATTTTCTAACTATCTATCCATCGATCTGTTACCAATCCAATTATTTCTGTCTATTTCTATCTAATCTACCTACCGACCGACCGACCTACATACATACATACATACTTACTTTCCTACCTACCAACTACCTATCTACCTACCTACCTACCTATCTATCTTCTAACTATCTGTCTACCTGTTACAAATCTAATTATTTCTGTCTATTTCTATCTAATCTATCTATCATCTATCTATCTAATCATCTATCTAATCTATCTATCTATCTATCTATCTATCTATCTATCTATCTATGTATGTATTTATTTTCTAACTATCTGTCCATCGATCTGTTACCAATCCAATTATTTCTGTCTATTTCTATCTAATCTACCGACCGACCGACCGACCTACATACATACATACTTACCTTCCTACCTACCAACTACCTATCTACCTACCTACCTACCTATCTATCTTCTAACTGTCTACCTGTTACAAATCTAATTATTTCTGTCTATTTCTATCTAATCTATCTATCATCTATCTATCTAATCATCTATCTAATCTATCTATCTATCATCTATTTATTTTCTAACTGTCTATCCATCTACCTGTTACCAATCTAATTATTTCTGTCTATTTCTATCTAATCTACCTACCTACCTACCTACATACATACACATCTAACTTCCTACCTACCAACTACATACCTACCTACCTATATACCTACCTACCTTCCTATCAACTACCTATCTACCAATCTATCGATCTATCTTCTATCTATCTATCTATCTATCTATCTATCTATCTATCTATCTATCTAATCTATCTATTTTCTAACTATCTGTCCATCTACCTGTTACCGATCTAATTATTTCTGTCTATTTCTATCTAATATATCTATCTACCTACCTACATACCTACCTACCTACATACATACATACCTTCCTACCTACAACTACCTGTCTACCTACCTATCTTCTAACTATCTGTCTACCTGTTACAAATCTAATTATTTCTGTCTATTTCTATCTAATCTATCTATGTATCATCTATCTATCTAATCTATCTATCTATCTATCTATCTATCTATTTTCTAACTATCTGTCCATCTACCTGTTACCAATCTAATTATTTCTGTCTATTTCTATCTAATCTATCTACCTACCTACCTACATACATACATACATACCTTCCTACCTACAACTACCTGTCTACCTACCTATCTTCTAACTATCTGTCTACCTGTTACAAATCTAATTATTTCTGTCTATTTCTATCTAATCTATCCATGTATCATCTATCTATCTAATCATCTATCTATCTAATCTATCTATCTATCTATCTATCTATCTATCTATCTATCTATCTATTTATTTTCTAACTATCTATCCATCGATCTGTTACCAATCCAATTATTTCTGTCTATTTCTATCTAATCTACCTACCGACCGACCGACCTACATACATACATACATACTTACTTTCCTACCTACCAACTACCTATCTACCTACCTACCTACCTATCTATCTTCTAACTATCTGTCTACCTGTTACAAATCTAATTATTTCTGTCTATTTCTATCTAATCTATCTATCATCTATCTATCTAATCATCTATCTAATCTATCTATCTATCATCTATTTAGTTTCTAACTGTCTATCCATCTACCTGTTACCAATCTAATTATTTCTGTCTATTTCTATCTAGTCTATCTACCTACCTACCTACCGACCTACATACTTACATACATACCTTCCTTCCTACCTACCTACCAACTACCTACCTATATACCTACTTACCTTCCAACCTACCAACTACCTATCTACCTACCTACCTACCTATCTATCCATCTTCTATCTATCTATCATCTATCATCTATCAGTCTATCTGTCTATCGATCGATCGATCTATCTTCTATCTAATTATCTATCTGTCTGTCTGTCTGTCTGTCTATCTATCTTTTATAAAAGATATAACAATATAAATATAAAAAGATATAAATGAGTTGGACGAAGTCTATAGGGTCCAAACTAACTACGCTAGGAGGAATAAGCTCCCTAGAGAAATCCATGTTAGATTTGCCCGAAAGAAGGTGAAAGATCTACTATATAATATAGTAAAAGATGACCCTGTAACTTATAAAGGAAAAGAGGTGATAGTACTGAAACAAATCCCGAAGAGAGTTCGAGAACTGAGAAGAGACTACAGGTTTCTGGCTATACAGTTAAACAAGAGGAATATCCCCTTCAGATGGATCCTACAAGAGGGGATGCTGATCACCTGGCAAGGGAAAAGAATTAAAATAGACAGCCTAGTCTCCGCGCAAGAACTTTTGGATCAGCTGAGGGGTGCAGAGGAAGACCATAGCAGTAAAGATGAACTAGATGTAGCCTCTCAGGAGTCAGTCAGCGTGCAACAAAGGAAATCCAAAGAAGGAACACCAGAGGAACAGGAGATAGAAGAGAAGGAAATTAAAGAAACCAAAGGAAAGAGACAAAGACCACAAAGAGCTGTTCGAGCAAATAAAAACTAGACAGGTTTTATAGAGAGATGGAGGGTTGGAAGTTACTGTCTGTTAATGTTAATGGTTTAAATAATGGTAGGAAAAGGAAACATATATTTTCAAAATTAATAAAACATAAAGCAGAAATAATATGTCTCCAAGAAGTGCATATAAAAAGAGAAGAGAGGAAATATTTAGAATTTGCGAAATTTGGTAAGACCTTTACCTCCCTAGCGGAGAAGAAAAAAAGGGGCGTAGCATTATATGTAAAAAAAGGAATTACTGCCGAACTCAAATATTCAGATGATAAAGGGAGATTGCTGATGATTGAAATTAGGAGAGGAAGTACCCTAATTCTAGTTGTCGCTATCTACGCGCCAAATAAGAACCTAGGAGAATTTTATAAGAAATTGGGCCACAAAATAAGTGAACTGGACTATAGGAACGTTTGCATAGTTGGGGATTTTAATGGGGTAGTAAATCCGGAAAAGGATTATAGGAGTGGAATAGAGAAAAAGAACAAGAGGGAAAAGCTTCCAAAAACTTTTTTTGATTTGGTTGATGAGCACAATTTAGTAGACATATGGCGAGTATTACACCCGAACGAAAAGCAATTTACCTGTTACTCGAATCCTCAGAAATCCTGGTCAAGGATTGACATGATCTAGGTCAGTAGGAGTTTGGGGTTGGATATTCATTCAGTAGAAATTACTCCAAATGTATGGGCGGACCACAACCCATTAGAGATAAGGTGGAAGAGTTTAAATAGGGCCAAACAGAAGAGATGGAGATTAAACACCCATATTCTTAGAGATAAAGAGTTTACTAAAAAACTCCAGGGAGACCTAAAATTGTTCTTCCTGGAAAACGAGAGCCAAGAGATTTCTCAAGCATGTGTCTGGGACACAATGAAAGCCTACTTAAGAGGGCTAGTAATATCGTACAATATTTATAGTAATAAGGAAAAAAGGAAGGCACAGAAAGATTTGACAGCTCAGCTAGGAGAAGCAGAAAAGAGACTACAACGAGATCCGGGTGATGAGGCAAAAAAAGAAAAATGGATGATAATAAAACATAAACTAAATCTACTGGAACAGGAAGAATTGGCAAATAAAATTAAACAATCTAAACAGTATTATTTTGAGAATGCAAAAAAGCCAGGGAGGTGGCTGTCATATAAATTAAAAAAGGAGAAGGAAAAGGGGACTATAGATTGTTTGGAGGATTCGGAAGGAAGAATGTTAGATAAAGAGGAGGAGAAACTCGATTTTGCTAGACAATATTACGAGACCCTGTATAGAGAGGAGGAAACCTCAATGGATAATATCAAGCAATATCTGGCAAACGAGAACCTCCCACAGATAAAGGAGGAAGAAAGAGAAATGCTCAATAGAGAGATCACAATGGAGGAATTAAAGGGCGTAATAGCAAAATTAAAAAATAATAAATCACCTGGCCCTGACGGTCTTCCAGGAGAATTATATAAAAATCAAGAACTGGAAGAAATACTTGTACCGAAACTGTTGGTAATATGTAATGAGGCCCTGCAAACCTCTATGATTCCAGACTCGTGGAGGGAGGCGTTCATTACATTGGTAGAAAAAGAAGGTACTGACCCGAAACAAATAAAAAACTATAGACCGATTTCCTTACTTAACACAGATTATAAAATATTCATGGGTATACTTGTGGGTAGGATGAAGACAATATTGAGTAATTGGATCCATCCTGATCAAAATGGATTCCTCCCGGGACGACAGATTAGAAGTAATATGAGGGTGGTGATAGACGTTTTGGAGTATTATGAAGTACACTCTGAGAAGCAAGTGGCATTGGCCTTCCTTGATGCTCAGAAGGCCTTCGACAATTTAAATTGGAGATTCATGACCCAGCAAATCAAAAGGATGAATTTTGGGGAGCACTTTGAGAATGTGATAAACACAATTTATGATAAGCAGAGAGCAAACATTATACTTAATGGAGATATGACTAAAACACTCCAGATCGGCTCTCACCACTCTTATTCATACTGGCTTTGGAGGTGTTGTTAAGGAAAATTAGGCAGAATAATGAGATCAGAGGATTGGAAATAAGGAAAGAAAAATTCAAAATTCAAGCATTTGCAGATGATGTGGTATTGATCATGGAGGAGCCGCTAATAACCGGGAAAAGAGTATTGGAGGAGATAGATGAGTATGGGAGGTTATCTGGATTCAAATTAAATAAGACTAAAACCAAAATGTTAATTAAAAATATTACAGCAGGAGATCAGAAAATCTTAGAAGAAAATTTGGGCATCCAAATAGTTAAAAAGATAAAATATTTAGGGATTTGGATTACGGCTAGATGCTCAACCCTGAAAGAGGACAACTATATACCACTACTGGCAAAAATCAAGCAAGATTTGGAACGATGGGGGAAGTTACAAATTTCACTGTTAGGTAGGATAGCCACCGTCAAAATGAGTATTCTCCCCAAATTGATATATTTATTCCAAACTACGCCAGTCAATGTAGGGAAAAAATATTTTGTAGAACTAAACAAGATAGTCAGGAAATTTATTTGGGGAGGGAAAAAGCCAAGGATTGCATTCCAAACATTGCAGGAAAAAAGGAATAGAGGTGGATTCGGGCTCCCAGTGTGGGAGATATACCACAAAGCCGCTAACCTAGTGTGGCTACGAGATTGGGCCACACTAGGAAATAAAAGAATCTTACAATTGGAAGGGTACTATTTGCAGAAAGGCTGGCACGCCTATCTTTGGGATAAAGGAAAAGGGGCAGGGGCATATTTCCACCGACATAAAATTAGAGATGTGTTAATGAGGACATGGAAAGAAATTAGGCGTATACATTATACAAAAATCCCAAAATGGACCTCCATAATGGAGGCAATGATCCATCCAAACATGCTAAGCAAGGAAAAAATGTTCACTTATCAAGATATCCTAGACAATAGCGGCAATCTTAAAACAAATGAGACCTTAAAGGAGCAAGGGATTCACATGGATTGGTGGCCCTACTTACAAATTAAATCCCGATATAGGAAGGACAAGCAGGAAGATGGTATAGAAATGGGAACAAATAGCTTTGATAAGATATGGATGGGTGGTGAGAACAAATTATTAGCTAAATTATATTCATACCTGCTTGAATATGATAGAGAAGGGGAAATACTCAAGGACCAGATGATTGCTTGGGGGAGAAATATCGGATCAAAAATAAATCTAGATGATTGGGAAGAAGTGTGGAACAACAACCTGAAGCTGACAAGAGCGGTAACTTACAAGGAGAATCAGTATAAAATGCTGTATAGGTGGCATCTAGCACCATCTAGGATTGCAAAGATATACCCAAACGCAAACCCCAAGTGTTGGAAATGCGGTCATTGGCAAGGTACTTTCTACCATATGTGGTGGACATGTCCTGAAGCGAGGAAATTCTGGAAATTGATACAAAAATGGATCCAAGAAATAATAGAGGAGGATATTGCCTTTATACCAGAAATCTACCTCCTGGGAGTTCTAAAACGAGCATATGGGAAGAAGAAGAAATATCTAATTATCCACATCGTCACAGCTGCGAGAATCTCTTATGCACAACATTGGAAGGAGAAAAGTTGTCCAACTGAGGAACACATAGTTAACAAAATATTGGAATGCGCAGAAATGTGTAGATTAACATATGTACTAAACGAGAAGGAGGATTCAGAGTTTTATACGGTATGGGATTTGTGGTATAGGTGGTTGGGAAATAAATGCAAAAGTTAACTACTAAGGGGGACAACGCTTAACTGCTAACTTAACTTATGTATTATTATAATATGATTTATAATATATTAATTTCATAAATATCCTATGTTCTAATTGTAAATCATCTATACAACCTATTAGCTACCATATTTATAAGCATATAGTATGACTACATGTTGCCAAACCAAAAAGGTTGAATTGTAATATATTTGTCTATTCAATAAAATTTATAAAAAAAGAAAAAGAAAAAGAAAATGATGAACCAGCAAGCGTTCTGGCCACACCCGTAATCGGCCAGCTGTCTTTTTGAACTCTTTAATGTAGTCCTTTGCAGGCCGACCCTGTTGCTTCATAGTCACTATTTGCCCCTCCGCTGCCAGCGTTCTGGTTTCATCCTCAAACCTGCCCCTCAGACTTTCCAAGAACAATCTGACATTAGTGAGTTCCCTAGCATGCTCACTATGCAAGTCAGCCACCCAGTCTGCCACTTCTCCTGTCAATACTGTGGTCACAGCCACCACCATAGACCACTGGGAAGGGGGGGTGGCAGTTCTAGTAAAGGAAGGTCTCGCCTCAAGGGAGGCCACTGTACCTCAGATAGTGAGTCCCTCCTTGTGAAGTGGGGACAAGGGAGGCAGATGGGCTTGCTGATTACGTACCTGGCTCCCTGCCACGTGTCAGCAGCCCTGCCCAAGCTCCTCAACGTGATTGCCGAGGTGGCGGTGGAGACCCCCAGGCTTATGGTCATGGGGGACTTTAACCTGCCGTCTGTCGGCGAAGCGTCTGAGGCAGCTCGGGAGTTCATGGCTTCCATGACGGTCATGGACCTGACCCAATTAATTTATGGACCCATGCACACGGGAGGACACACTCTGGATCTGATTTTTGTCTCTGGGCAGTGGATGAATGATCTCGAGATAGGGGAGATAGTGATGGAGCCCTTCTCATGGTTGGATCATTCCCTTCTTAGGCTTGACTTTCTAACCGCCACACCCCGCCGCAGGGAGGCAGAACAGATCAGATGGTTCCGCCCCAGGCGCCTGATGGATCCTGATAGGTTCCAGATGGAGCTTGGGCCATTTCCTGAGGTTCTGACTCATGGCTTGGCTGAGGAGCTGGTGGCTGCCTGGGATAGGGCGACCGCTGACGCTTTGGACCGAGTCGTGCCTGTGCGGCCTCTGACCTGTCGCTGAGTATACCTGGCTCCTTGGTTCTCCGAGGAGCTGAGGGAGATGAAGCACCAGAAAAGACGCCTAGAGAGCAGTTGGAGATCTAGTCGCTCCGAATCCGACCGAACACTGGTAAGATCTCATATTAAGACTTACCTAGTGGCAATAAAAGCAGCAAAATGTAACTATTTTTCCGCTCTTATCGCATCGGCAGATAATCGCCCGGCCGCCCTGTTTAGGGTGACCCGCTCCCTCCTCCATCTGGGAGTGTGGGAGGATCCCTTGCAGGGTCATGCTGAGGATTTTGTCCAGTATCTGCACGATAAAATCACTCAGATTCGGGAAGGCTTGGTCTCTGACTGGGTAGGTACAGACGGGATGATGGGTGCCGGTCTTGAGACTGCCATTTGGGAGGAGTTTGACCCTGTTGTTCCAGAGGACGTGGACAGGATACTGGGGTGGCTGAACGTGACCACATGTTTATTGGACCCGTGTCCCTCCTGGTTGGTGCTGGCCTCCCGGGAGGTTACGCGAGGCTGGCTCCAGGGGATTATCAACGCTTCCTTGAGTGAGGGTGTCTTGCCATCCGTCTTGAAAGAGGCGGTGGTGAGGCCCCTCCTCAAGAAGCCTGCTCTGGATCTGGCTGTTTTGGCTAACTATCGTCCGGTCTCCAACCTTCCCTTCTTGGTGAAGGTTGTTGAGAGTGTGGTGGCGCAACAGCTTCCTGGGTACCTGGATGAAGCTGTCTATCTGGATCCGCTCCAGTCCGGCTTCAGGCCTGGGCACAACACGGAAACGGCATTGGTCGCGTTGGTGGATGATCTCTGGAGGGCTCGGGATAGGGGTTGCTCCTCTATCCTGGTCCTGTTAGATCTCTCAGCGGCTTTTGATACCATCGACCATGGTATCCTGCTGCGCCGGTTGGAGGGGTTGGGAGTGGGGGGCACCGTTCTGCAGTGGTTCTCCTCCTATCTCTCTGACCGGTCACAGTCGGTGTTGGCAGGGGGGCAGAGGTCGACCCCGAGGCGCCTTGTTGTGGGGTGCCTCAGGGTTTGGTCCTCTCGCCCCTTCTGTTCAACATTTATATGAAGCCGCTGGGTGAGATCATCCGTGGCTTTGGGGTGGAGTTCCATCAGTACGCTGATGATATGCAGCTGTACATCTCCACCCTAGGCCATCCCAACGATGCCCTTGAAGTGATGTCCCGGTGCCTGGAGGCCGTGCGGATCTGGATGGGGAGTAACAGGCTTTGACTCAACCCTTCCAAGACCGAGTGGCTGTGGCTTCCGGTGTCCCGATATAGCCAGCTGGTGCCATCGCTGGCTATTGGGGGTGAGTTACTGGCTCCCACGGATGGGGCTCGCAACTTGGGCGTCCTCCTGGATGCACGGCTGTCTTTAGAAGAGCATATGACGGCCGTGGCCAGGGGGGCTTTTTATCAGGTCCGCCTGATTTGCCAGTTGCGTCCCTTTCTGGATCGGGACTCCTTACGCACAGTCACTCAGGCACTCGTCACTTCCCGTCTGGACTACTGCAATGCTCTCTACATGGGGCTTCCCCCCTTTTTTTTATTGAAAAAGTTTTTCAAATACAGATTTTCCCCCCCTTTCCCCCCTCCTCCTTAACCCCCCCTCCCCCTCCCCTCCCCCCATGGCTTCTCCAAAATAAAATCCAAATTGATATCAGATTATATAATACTTTACCATCCTTTTACACCACCCCCCATATGCTGACCATTTCTTTCTAACATTATTATTATATCCCCCCCTATACTATACATTTCAAAGCAACATTCAGCTGTAAAATTATATAATAAATCCTAATTTGGCATTTATTCAACTCATAATCTACCCATTTCCTCCACCCCCATACATATATCTCTTAATTCAAATCTTTTACGTATTAATATCTGAACATAACATCCCTTTTCCTAAACTAAACAATCAGTAACCTAACCTATCTCCACCCACTTTCCTACAGGTCTACCTTACATAATATTTTTAATATCTTTGTTCTTCTGCCCACACCACTAAAAGATATTTCCATATATAAATAAAATCCTCAAATGACTTTAAGTTTGTAACCCATATAGTATCTTCTGTAATGTCTTTCAACTAGATTATTAATTCCATCGCCCGTGTTAGGGTAACATCAAGTTCTGCTTCCAACAGTATATTCAGTATCTTCAATTACCATCTGCCCCCATCAATAATAAATGTTTCTGTATATAAAAAACCACCCGAGTGACTTTATATTTATATTCCATATAGTATCTTCTGTAATGTCTTTTGTCTAGATTATTAATTCCAACCACCACGTTAGGGTAACAACCAGATCTTCTGCATGCCCCAATTCCATAGTTCTCTTGCCTTATAACTCAACATATACGTAATCCATTTTCCAAAGAATCCAAAATAGAAAGTTCCAATCCGCTCAATCAAAGGCCGTCTTCCACATCCAAAAAACACCAGCACTGCTGAGATCTGTTATTCTTCTCAAAATAGTATAAGTCTGTAATTTGCCTCAGTTATATTTTCATGTATCAGCCTTCTATAAATCCCGCTTATTATATTTAATCGTCTCTTAAGTAACTGGCATTGGTCTGTTGGCTAAAGAAAAAGAAAAAAAAAGTTTTTTTGTTTGGTTTAAAATTTTTTAGTTTTGTAGAACCTGCTTCTTCTTTTCTTAACGTGTTGTGATTTAGATCTCCATCCTGGTTGCCTTTCTTGGACTTGTATATCAGCTGATTGAGTTACATGCTGGTCTGTAACTTGATAAGACCTCAAATCGGAATCCAAAGCTGCCTCTCTTATATTTATAGGTGATCCAACTATAGCCTCTGGAGGAGAATCCAGAAGCGGCTCATCCAAAAAGGCCTCTATAACTTGTTGTTTTTTCATTACCTCCATCTCCATCTGCTTAGCCTGAGTTACAATCTCTTGTTCATTTTGCTTTTCTTTATCCCCCTCCTGTGTTCCTAACACTGATGACATACGTGGAGATGTTAGGTCCATTTTAAAAACCTTGTAGTAAAATTCTTCCGCTTTTTCAACAGTATTTAGTTGATATCTTTCTCCTTGATATCTCAATATTATACCAACTGGAGCATCCCACCTAAATGGGATGTTTTGTTTCTTTAGCTCAGTCACCAAAAATCCAAAATCTTTTCTATCTTTTAACATCTTGGACGGCAGCTCTTTATATATCCAAATCTTCTTTCCATTCATTTCGAGAGTGGAGTTAAAAGACTTTTGCACAATATCGTTTCTTATTCCTTTATCAGTAAAGTAAATCACCACATCTCTAGGCAACTGCCTTTGCTTTGCCACCCAAGAATTTGCTCTGTAGGCCTTATCAATCTTACAGGATACCTCTTCGGGACTAACCTTTAAAATCACAGCCAGAACTTCAGCAGACATCTTTCTCAAGTCTTCTTTGTTATTTTCCTGTTTTCCTCTGATTCTGACTGCAAATTCCATGGATCTAAATTGCATCATTGTGACTTCATTTTCAATCCTTTGTTTTATATTATCTGCATTGTAAGTTTTGTGATCAGCTTCCTTTATTTTAGACTCTACTTCTGAACTATTTTCTTGAATCATTGTCAAGTCATTTTCAATTCTTTGTATTTTATTATCCAAATTATGAATCTTATAATCAGCTTCCTTCATTTTAGACTCTATTTCTAGGTTGATATCTTTATCCATCTTTATAATTATTTCTGAAAGACTTTTCAAAGCTGTTACAATATATCGTTTCAGGTTATCATACTTTTGTTGTACCAACTCTTTAATTTCCTGTCTAAATTTTTCAAGTTTCTGGTTCACAATCTCATCATGTCTTGCCATCTCCTCCAAAACAAAATCCTTTAAGTCTTTAAAGCCATTCTTCTGCATCTGCAAGCTCAAAACTTGTTCATGTGATTTGTAAATGAGGGAGCCCCCCCCCACAGCTTGGTTGTCTGGCTTTGTCAGTTTTAACGCCATCCTGCCACACAAACAGATTTTTTTTTCCTTTTAAGGAAAAAGACTTCTCTCCAGACAATATCAATATCAAGTCTCTAAGAAGGAAGAAGCATGAAATAAGAATTTTTCTCTTCACTTCTAGCCAGCGTTATTGTTTCAGATACTTTGTAACGTATTAAACTATTCAAACGGAAGGACTTTTGCTTTCAGCTTTCTTCTCAAGCCTCAGCCAGTTGCCATTTTAAACTTTCTTTTTTCCCCCTTTCACTCTTCTTCACTTTTAAAATCAGTCTTAGGGTTGTTAGAAATACTTGCAATTTAGAATCCCAGATCCAGATTTCATCCTGCTTGTTCAGACGATCTGTTAGTTTTCGTTAGTTGGTTTGGTCCCATTGCCTGGCTCTGCAAAGCGCAGAGTTGTCCCGAAGCCCGGAGCAGCGGCGAGCAAAAATAGGGAGCCTCATCCTGCTTCCTCCCCAAGAGTAAAAAAAGAACTCTGGGGACTTCGCAGAGGGCTCTACCTGCCCTCGCCAGCTGTATCTCACATTTCCTTAAGGAAACGGAGTTTTTCGAGCCGCCTTTCAGCTGTAAAGGCAGCTCTTTACGGGCAACGGGGCTGGCGGTCTCAAAAGACCGTCTAACGGCGACGGAAGCCAAACTGGAAGCCTACATGGGGCTCCCCTTGAGGAGTACCCGGAGGCTCCAACTGGTGCAGAATGCGGCCACGTGGGGGATTATGGGAGCGAGGGGGCGCTCCCATGTGACACCTCTTCTGCGTGAGCTGCATTGGCTTCCAGTGGTCTTCCAGGTGTGCTTCAAGGTGTTGGTTACCACCTTTAAAGCACTCCATGGCATAGGACCTGGGTATTTGTGGGACCGCCTTCTGCCGCCAATAGCCTCCCACCAACCAGTACACTCCCACAGAGAGGGACTCCTCAGGGTGCCTTCAGCCAGGCAATGTCGGCTGGCGACCCCCAGGGGGAGGGCCTTCTCTGTGGCAGCTCCTGCCCTCTGGAACGATTTGCCCCTGGAGATAAGAAGGATGTCGGATCTCCGGGTCTTTCGCCGTGCCCTGAAAACTTTTCTTTTCCATCAAGCAGGGCTGGCGTGAACCCCCCCCCCTTTTTTTTTTTAGTTTTTTAGCTTTTAATCTGTCAATGGGTTTTAATTCGAATTGTTTTAAATTTGGGCCAAAGTATGTAATTCTTTTAATAATTTTAAATTTTGTATTGGTATGTGTTTTAGTTCTGGCTGTGCACCGCCCTGAGTCCACTAGGAGAAGGGCGGTATATAAATTGAATAAAATAAATAAATAAATAAATAAATAAATAAATAAATAAATAAATAAAACCGACCATATCGGTCGAAGTGGCTGATGACCTGATTTAGGAAGAGTACCACCCTATTTGGGCATCCATCAAATGAGGCCTGTATGGGAGGTGGGCCCCAAAAGTGTGGTTGTTGAGGTGGCCACACCCCCACAGGCCATATAGGTGGATGTCCAACGACTCTGCCACTCTCTCCCATCCTGCCAATGCCCCGTGAAGACTCCCCCTGTTTATGTCCAGGCAGTGACCTTCCAGGAAGCGTATCCTGCCCAACTACTGGCCGTGCTGGTCCATAACTGCTATCCCCCCCCCCCCCCCGTGGATGCAGAAACCCCTCCACCAGGAGGTTGCTTTACCACGTCCCTTTGAGACACGTGTTCTCTTTTAAGTTTTGGACTAGTGAGGCGAAAGCGAGATTCAGCCCCCGGGCCCCTGCGCTCTCTCCATGTACCCTCGGGGTCCAACCCTACTGCCCAAGGCTGCCACGAGGGGGCGTCTCGGAAACTGGCTTCACCAAATCTTTCCCTAAGGGAATCCATGCTATCAGTACCAGGATCTGTGGCATAACCCCATTCCTGATCCTCCTCATCCGTCCATTGTTGCTCCCTCCAACCCTGAAACATAGTCTCTGATGTGGGAGGTGGGGTTCTAGACCGTGCTTCCTGACAAGGCAGAGCTGTGCCACCAGTGACCTGATGCAGCCTGTGAAACTCCTTTCTCCTTCTCCCCTTGACCCTCCGCCAAGGGATCTGCAGTTTGGGGCGTCTTCTCCTTCGGTCGCACCACCCGTTCCTCACGTTCCGTCAGGACAGCATCCTCAGTCCGCTCCGCCTCCCCCCCACCAGTCCACCTTCTTCAATTTCCCCCAACACAGTCATATCCACTCCTTCAGCCATAGTTCTCCGTCGCCACGAAACAAACCAGGAAAGGGTTAAGAGTTCAGCGCTGACTTTCTCTCGGCTCTTCTGATCTGTGGCTGGGCGGCTCTTCAGATGAATCACCAAACGGGAAAACAGAGTTTAGCCAAACAATCTTTAATCCGCAACGGTCAGGTATCAAGGAAAAGCCAAGTACGGATGTAACAAAGTCAGCGCTGAATGTTAGGTTTCGTCAGCGCTTTTTAAAGCAGCACGATGACCGTGCCCACGCCCCACCCACGTACATTTGTCTTTCACAGCTGCTCCTCATTTCCTCCTTTCCAAGCTGATAGTACTTCCGCATTTTGAGAGTTGCAGACGGTGTTGCAGATGACAGTTTTGTACAGGGAACCCTGACCCGCAGCCTATGCGCAAGTATTAGTAACCACCACCACCAGAACCCATAGAACCCATCACCACTCCTAACCCAAATGTCTAACAACAATCCCCACTGCCTTTCTGTGGATTCGCCAGTCAGCCTAAGATGCCTCTCCCGCTGACAAATGTGTCGAGCTGATGTCAGGCTCGACACTATCTTCTATCTATCTAATTATCTATCTGTC
>JAKOOJ010000033.1:3122500-3135000 GCA_022577455.1 Arizona elegans | reverse complement strand
CTCCAGGCAGCGGGACATCACATCAAGGGCATCGTTGGGGTGGTCTGGGGTGGAGATGTACAGCTGAGTATCATCAGTGTACAGATGGCACTTCACCCCAAAACCACGGATGATCTCACCCAGCGGCTTCACATAAATGTTGAACAGGAGAGGCGAGAGGACCGACCCTTGCGGCACTCCCCATGCGAGATGCCTCGAGGTCGACCTCTGTCCCCCTGCCAACACAAACTGCGAGCGGTCGGAGAGGAAGGAAGAGAACCACCGCAGAACGGTGCCCCCTATTCCTAACCCCCTCAACCGCTGCAGCATGATACCATGGTCGATGGTATCAAAAGCCGCTGAGAGGTCTAATAGGACTAGGACAGAGGAGCAACCCCTGTCCCGAGCCCTCCAGAGATCATCCACCAACGCGACCAATGCCGTTTCTGTGCTGTACCCCTGCCTGAAGCCCGACTGGTACGGGTCTAGATAGATAGCTTCATCCAGGTGCCGGGGAAGTTGTCGTGCCACCACGCTCTCAACAACCTTCGCCACAAAACGAAGGTTGGAGACTGGACGATAGTTGGCTAATTCAGCCGGGTCCAGGGAAGGCTTCTTGAGGAGGGGCCTCACTACCGCCTCTTTCAAGGCGGCAGGAAAGGCACCCTCACTCAAAGAAGCACCTATAATCCCCTGGAGCCAGCCTCGTGTAACCTCCCGGGAGGCCAGTACCAACCAGGAGGGACACTGGTCCAATAAACACGTGGCGGCACTAATCTTACCCAGAACCCTGTCCACATCCTCGGGAGCCACAGGATCAAACTCCTCCCAGATAACATTCTCAAGACCTGCCCCGGTCTCCTCCCGTGGACTCATCCAATCGGAGTCCAAGCCATCCCGAATCCGAGCGACTTTATCGTGCAGGAATTGCACAAAGTCCTCAGCACGACCCTGCAAGGGATCTTCCCGCACTCCCCCCCGAAGAAGGGAGTGGGTCACCCTAAACAGGGCGGCTGGGCGGTTCTCTGCAGATGCGATAAGAGCGGAAAAATGGTTAGACTTTGCCGCTTTTATCGCCACTAGGTAGGTCTTGATATAAGACCTCACCTGTGTCCGGTCGGAGTCGGATTGGCTAGTCCTCCAAATGCTCTCTAGGCGTCTTTTCCGACGCTTCATCTCTCTCAGCTCCTCAGAGAACCAAGGAGCTAATTGAGATCGGCATCGGGTCAGAGGCCGCAAAGGCACGACACGGTCCAAAGCTCCAGCGGCCGCCCTTTCCCAGGCGGCCACCAGCTCTTCAGTCGAGTCGTGTGTTAGAGTCTCAGGAAACGGCCCAAGCTCCGTCAGGAACCTTTCAGGATCCATCAGGCGCCTGGGACGGAACCATCTAGTCGGTTCCGTCTCCCTGCGGTGGGGGCAGGCGGTAGGAAAGTCTAGTTGAAGGAGTGAATGATCTGTCCATGACAAGGGTTTAATATCTAGGTCCCCTCTACCAAGATCATTCAACCACTGACCAGAGATAAAAATCAGGTCTAGAGTGTGTCCCCCTATGTGAGTGGGGCCTTGAACTAACTGGGTCAGGTCCAAGGCCATCATGGAAGCCATGAACTCCCGAGCCACTTCTGACGCCTCACCTGCAGATGGAAGGTTGAAATCCCCCATGACAATAAGTCTGGGGGTATCGACCGCCACCCCGGCAATGACGTCGAGTAGCTCGGGCAGGGTCGCTGCCACGTGGCAGGGAGCCAGGTACGTAGTCAGCAAACCCATCTGCACCCCACGGCCCCACTTCACACAAAGGGACTCACATCCGGCTATCTGAGGAACAGTGGTCTCCCTCGGACAAAGACTCTCCCTAATGATCACCGCCACTCCCCCACTCCTCCCCTGGGCCCTTGGCTGATGAAATGCATGGAAACCTGGCGGGCACATCTCTACGAGGGGGACCCCCCCCTCTTGGCCCAACCAGGTCTCCGTAATACCTGCCAGGTCTGCACCCCCCTCCAAAATAAGATCACAGATGAGGGGGGCCTTGTTAACCACCGACCTGGCATTACATAACATCAGCCGCGGACCCTGGGCCTGAGGCTCTACACAACCCAGGACACGAGTTACGCATTGGGGGCCGGAGTGCGCAATCGCTCGGAGACAGCGCGTGCGCACCCCCGACACTTGATATGACCCCCTGCACCCGTCATACCTGCCCCTCCCACTCAAGATTTCAATTACACAGCCCTTTCTATCGTCCCCCTGCCCCCCGGTTAAATTTCCTTTCGCGACCCCTCTGCTGCAGCTAATCAACCCATCATCCCGCACAGTCGCTATCTGGACCCCCCCAGGTCCACTTTTACAACCCCCACCCGTCCTCCCGGGTCCCTTTAAAATTTTCCTTAAAAATTTTGCTAAAAAACCCCTCAGCCCCCTCTTTGCTGCATGCCATCTCTCGGGGTCCCAAAGCCCGTCATCAAGATAGGCCCTCGATAACGTGGAGGGCCAGGCCTGCGAGAGGGGGGAGTCTCGCAGCACAAGAAGGTCAATTTTTTGGAGCATCAATCGAACCAAAGATGGGAAAAGAAAGCCAGTCCAGGAATCTGTCATGGTCCAAGGGATAACTGAGCATAAAGGTCACAAAATATCCATTTATAGGGCTGGACTCCACTGTCCTCTCACGACAGGGAGAAGGTCCAATGTTCTTTTTCTCCAATGGAGGCTGATGGCCAACCATCCTCTCACGACGGCCGGTCCCGTTACAAAGTTAACAGGAGCAATGTTCTATCCTCTCCGTTGGGATGCGGAAAATCCCTCAGCTCTCTCAGGTGGTGCTCAGTCTCTCCAACCAGCGAGGGCATGAGTGGAGCATAATAAGGGGTCCAAAGTGTCCAAAGTGTAGATGTTAATAACGATGGTAATAATAAAGATGTTAATAAAGATAATAATAGACCCACGGGCACAAGATCTTCCTTGAGGTGAGAGTAGGAGTAGTGAGACAGGAAGCCCAATCCAGGGGTGGTTGGCCGTTAAGGCTAACACCTGCCCATACCTGGGGGAGAGCGGGGGGAGGGGAGGCCATCCGAGGCGACCAACAAACCAAACCATGGTCAGCCTCCCGCCTCTCCAACCCCAATTTCCGACCCCCAGTCACAGCTTTGTTCTAAAACACCCCATCACAGTAAAAATCTACTGTGAGCCAGATGGTAGTCCTAGGGGTGAGGCTGTCTGCTTCTCCCCCATCAACCTGCTGCCTGGCTGTCTCCCTGGTCGGCCGGTCCATGTCAGCCATTGCCTCTGCCGCCGCCGCCGCCGTCGCCAGCCCGCAACCAGGCACCCCAAGTTCCCAAGGCACACCGGAGCCCCCGAAAACGCCGGACAAGAGCGCCCCAGGGATCCAGAGGGCTATAGGGAGCGAGGAGGGGCCACTTCCAAGCCGCCGCCGCACAAACGCCGCCCGCCGCCGAGTGCCTTGGCCTCCGCTTCCCTCCGACCCCGGAAACAGCTGCCGCAGCCAGGCCCAACGCCCCATCTCACGCGGTGCCGTCCAGCCCTGCCCTGACGTTCCGGAGGGCGAAAAGACCCTCACCAGGCAGGGCGGATGCTCCCCTCACTGGGACTGGAGCCGAAGATGAGCAAAAAGGCTCCTGAAGACCCTGGCGACCGGCAGCTCTCCCATCCCCGAAACGGAGCTCATTTGGTCGCCGCCATCTTGGAGCATGCGCAGATGCTTTCTGTCTATCTACCTGTTACCAATCTAATTATTTCTCTCTATTTCTCTCTAATCTATCTATCATCTATCTAATTATCTATCTATGTATCTATGTATCTATCTATCTATTTTCTAACTATCTGTCCATCTACCTGTTACCAATTTAATTATTTCTCTCTATTTCTCTCTTATCTATCTATCTACCTACCTACGTTCCTACCTACAACTACCTACCTACCTACCTATCTATCCATCTTCTATCTATCATCCATCATCCATCATCTATCGATCGATCTATCTATCTTCTATCTATCTAGTTATCTATCTGTCTGTCTCTCTGTCTATCTACCTGTTACCAATCTAATTATTTCTATTTCTATCTAATCTATCTATCTATCTATCTATCTATCTACCGACCTACCTATCTATCCACCTTCTATCTATCTATCTATCTATCTATCTATCTATCTATCTATCTATCTATCTATCTATCTGTTACCAATCTAATTATTTCTGTTTATTTCTGTCTAATCTGTTTATCTATCTATCTATCTATCTATCTATCTATCTATCTATCTATCTATCTATCTACGTCCCTCCTCCCTGTCTGTCTGTCTATCTATCTATCTACCTACCTACCTACCTTCCTTCCTACCAACTACCTACCTACCTACCTATCTATCCATCTTCTATCTATCTATCATGTATCATCTATCATCTACCATCTATCATCTATCTATCTTCTATCTATCTAATTATCTGTCTGTCTGTCTTTCCGTCAATCTTTCTGTCTCTCTGTCTATCTACCTGTTACCAATCTAATTATTTCTATTTCTATCTAATTTATCTATCTATCAATCAATCTATCTATCTACCTACCTACCTACCTACCTATCCTCTTCTATCTATCATCCATCATCCATCATCTATCGATCAATCTATCTATCTTCTATCTATCTAGTTATCTATCTGTCTGTCTGTCTGTCTATCTACCTGTTACCAATCTAATTATTTCTATTTCTATCTAATCTATCTATCTATCTATCTATCTATCTATCTATCTATCTACCTACCTATCTATCCACCTTCTATCTATCTACCTACCTACCTACCTACCTACCTATCTATCCGTCTTCTATCTATCATGTATCATGTATCATCTATCTATCTTCTATCTATCTAGTTATCTGTCTGTCTGTATTTCTGTCAATCTTTCTGTCAATCTGTTACCAATCTAATTATTTCTCTCTATTTCTCTCTAATCTATCAATCAATCAATCAATCAATCAATCAATCAATCTATTTATCTATCTGTCTATCTATGTATCTATCTACGTACCTACCTACCTTCCTTCCTACCTGCCTACCTGCCTACCTATCTATCTTCTAACTATCTGTCTATCTACCTGTTACCAATCTAACCATTTCTCTCTATTTCTCTCTAATCTATCTATCTATCTACCTACCTTCCTACCTACCAACTACCTACCAACCTACCGATCTATCATCTATCATCTATATCTAATGATTGATCGATCTATCGATCTATCTCTCTTCTATCTGTCTGTCTGTCTGTCTGACTACCTGTTACCAATCTAATTATTTCTATTTCTATTTCTATCTCATCTATCTATCTATCTATCTATCTATCTATCTATCTATCTATCTATCTTCTGTCTGTCTGTCTCTCTCTCTCTCTTTCTGTCTATCTACCTGTTACCAATCTACTTATTTCTCTCTATTTCTATGTAATCTATCTATCATCTATCTAATCATCTATCTATCTATGTATCTATCTATCTATTTTCTAACTATCTGTCCATCTACCTGTTACCAATCTAATTATTTCTCTCTATTTCTCTCTTATCTATCTATCTATCTACCTACCTACGTTCCCACCTACAACTACCTACCTACCTACCTATCTATCTATCTATCCATCTTCTATCTATCATCCATCATCCATCAACTATCGATCGATCGATCTATCTTCTATCTATCTAGTTATCTATCTGTCTGTCTCTCTGTCTATCTACCTGTTACCAATCTAATTATTTCTATTTCTATCTAATCTATCTATCTATCTATCTATCTATCTATCTATCTATCTATCTACCGACCTACCTATCTATCCACCTTCTATCTATCTATCTATCTATCTATCTATCTATCTATCTATCTATCTACCTGTTACCAATCTACTTATTTCTCTCTATTTCTATGTAATCTATCTATCAGCTATCTAATCATCTATCTATGTATCTATCTATCTATTTTCTAACTATCTGCCAACCTATCTATACATCTTCTATCATCTCTCATTTATCATCTATCTATCATCTGTCTGTCTGTCTTTCTGTCAGTCTTTCTGTCTCTCTGTCTATCTACCTGTTACCAATCTAATTATTTCTATTTCTATCTAATCTATCTATCTGTCTGTCTATCTATCTATCTATCTATCTATCTATCTATCTATCTATCTATCTATCTATCTATCCATCTATCTATCTATCTTCTATCTGTCTGTCTGTCTCTCTCTCTTTCTGTCTATCCACCTGTTACCAATCTACTTATTTCTCTGTATTTCTATCTAATCTATCTATCATCTATCTAATTATCTATCTATGTATCTATGTATCTATCTATCTATTTTCTAACTATCTGTCCATCTACCTGTTACCAATTTAATTATTTCTCTCTATTTCTCTCTTATCTATCTATCTACCTACCTACGTTCCTACCTACAACTACCTACCTACCTACCTATCTATCCATCTTCTATCTATCATCCATCATCCATCATCTATCGATCGATCTATCTATCTTCTATCTATCTAGTTATCTATCTGTCTGTCTCTCTGTCTATCTACCTGTTACCAATCTAATTATTTCTATTTCTATCTAATCTATCTATCTATCTATCTATCTATCTATCTACCGACCTACCTATCTATCCACCTTCTATCTATCTATCTATCTATCTATCTATCTATCTATCTATCTATCTATCTATCTGTTACCAATCTAATTATTTCTGTTTATTTCTGTCTAATCTGTTTATCTATCTATCTATCTATCTATCTATCTATCTATCTATCTATCTATCTACGTCCCTCCTCCCTGTCTGTCTGTCTATCTATCTATCTACCTACCTACCTACCTTCCTTCCTACCAACTACCTACCTACATACCTATCTATCCATCTTCTATCTATCTATCATGTATCATCTATCATCTACCATCTATCATCTATCTATCTTCTATCTATCTAATTATCTGTCTGTCTGTCTTTCCGTCAATCTTTCTGTCTCTCTGTCTATCTACCTCTTACCAATCTAATTATTTCTATTTCTATCTAATCTATCGATCTATCTATCGATCTATCGATCTATCTATCTACCTATCTATCTTCTATCCGTCTGTCTGTCTGTCTACCTGTTACCAATCTAATTATTTCTATTTCTATCTAATTTATCTATCTATCAATCAATCAATCTATCTACCTACCTACCTACCTACCTACCTATCCTCTTCTATCTATCATCCATCATCCATCATCTATCGATCAATCTATCTATCTTCTATCTATCTAGTTATCTATCTGTCTGTCTGTCTGTCTATCTACCTGTTACCAATCTAATTATTTCTATTTCTATCTAATCTATCTATCTATCTATCTATCTATCTACCTACCTATCTATCCACCTTCTATCTATCTACCTACCTACCTACCTACCTATCTATCCGTCTTCTATCTATCATGTATCATGTATCATCTATCTATCTTCTATCTATCTAATTATCTGTCTGTCTGTCTTTCTGTCAATCTTTCTGTCAATCTGTTACCAATCTAATTATTTCTCTCTATTTCTCTCTAATCTATCAATCAATCAATCAATCAATCAATCTATTTATCTATCTGTCTATCTATGTATCTATCTACGTACCTACCTACCTTCCTTCCTACCTGCCTACCTGCCTACCTATCTATCTTCTAACTATCTGTCTATCTACCTGTTACCAATCTAACCATTTCTCTCTATTTCTCTCTAATCTATCTATCTATCTACCTACCTTCCTACCTACCAACTACCTACCAACCTACCGATCTATCATCTATCATCTATATCTAATGATTGATCGATCTATCGATCTATCTCTCTTCTAGCTGTCTGTCTGTCTGACTACCTGTTACCAATCTAATTATTTCTATTTCTATTTCTATCTCATCTATCTATCTATCTATCTATCTATCTATCTATCTATCTATCTATCTTCTATCTGTCTGTCTGTCTCTCTCTCTCTCTTTCTGTCTATCTACCTGTTACCAATCTACTTATTTCTCTCTATTTCTATGTAATCTATCTATCATCTATCTAATCATCTATCTATCTATGTATCTATCTATCTATTTTCTAACTATCTGTCCATCTACCTGTTACCAATCTAATTATTTCTCTCTATTTCTCTCTTATCTATCTATCTATCTACCTACCTACGTTCCCACCTACAACTACCTACCTACCTACCTATCTATCTATCTATCCATCTTCTATCTATCATCCATCATCCATCATCTATCGATCGATTGATCTATCTTCTATCTATCTAGTTATCTATCTGTCTGTCTCTCTGTCTATCTACCTGTTACCAATCTAATTATTTCTATTTCTATCTAATCTATCTATCTATCTATCTATCCATCTATCTATCTATCTACCGACCTACCTATCTATCCACCTTCTATCTATCTATCTATCTATCTATCTATCTATCTATCTATCTATCTATCTGTTACCAATCTACTTATTTCTCTCTATTTCTATGTAATCTATCTATCATCTATCTAATCATCTATCTATCTATGTATCTATCTATCTATTTTCTAACTATCTGTCCATCTACCTGTTACCAATCTAATGATTTCTCTCTATTTCTCTCTTATCTATCTATCTACCTACCTACGTTCCTACCTACAACTACCTACCTACCTACCTATCTATCCATCTTCTATCTATCATCCATCATCCATCATCTATCGATCGATCTATCTATCTTCTATCTATCTAGTTATCTATCTGTCTGTCTCTCTGTCTATCTACCTGTTACCAATCTAATTATTTCTATTTCTATCTAATCTATCTATCTATCTATCTATCTATCTATCTATCTATCTATCTATCTACCTACCTATCTATCCACCATCTATCTATCTATCTATCTATCTATCTGCCAACCTATCTATACATCTTCTATCATCTCTCATTTATCATCTATCTATCATCTGTCTGTCTGTCTTTCTGTCAATCTTTCTGTCTCTCTGTCTATCTACCTGTCACCAATCTAATTATTTCTATTTCTATCTAATCTATCTGTCTATCCATCATCTATCTATCTATCTATCTATCTATCTATCTATCTATCTATCTATCTATCTATCTATCTTCTGTCTGTCTGTCTAGCTGTTACCAATCTAATTATTTCTATTTCTATCTAATTTATCTATCTATCAATCTATCTACCTACCTACCTACCTATCTATCCTCTTCTATCTATCTATCTATCTTCTATCTGTCTGTCTGTCTCTCTCTCTTTCTGTCTATCCACCTGTTACCAATCTACTTATTTCTCTGTATTTCTATGTAATCTATCTATCATCTATCTAATCATCTATCTATGTATCTATGTATCTATCTATCTATTTTCTAACTATCTGTCCATCTACCTGTTACCAATTTAATTATTTCTCTCTATTTCTCTCTTATCAATCTATCTATCTACCTACCTACGTTCCTACCTACAACTACCTACCTACCTACCTATCTATCTATCCATCTTCTATCTATCTATCATCCATCATCCATCATCCATTATCCATCATTTACCGATCGATCTATCTTCTATCTAGTTATCTATCTGTCTGTCTCTCTGTCTATCTACCTGTTACCAATCTAATTATTTCTATTTCTATCTAATCTATCTATCTATCTATCTATCTATCTATCTATCTATCTATCTACCTACCTACCTACCTATCTATCCACTATCTATCTATCTATCTATCTATCTATCTATCTATCTATCTGCCAACCTATCTATACATCTATCATCTCTCATTTATCATCTATCTATCATCTGTCTGTCTGTCTTTCTGTCAATCTTTCTGTCTCTCTGTCTATCTACCTGTTACCAATCTAATTATTTCTATTTCTATCTAATCTATCTATCTGTCTATCCATCATCTATCTATCTATCTATCTATCTATCTATCTATCTATCTATCCATCTGTTACCAATCTAATTATTTCTGTTTATTTCTGTCTAATCTGTTTATCTATCTATCTATCGATCGATCTATCTATCTATCTATTGATCGATCGATCTATCTACGTCCCTCCTCCCTGACTGTCTGTCTGTCTATCTATCTATCTACCTACCTACCTACCTACCTTCCTTCCTTCCTACCAACTACCTACTTACCTACCTATCTATCCATCTTCTATCTATCTATCATGTATCATCTATCATCTACCATCTATCATCTATCTATCTTCTATCTAATTATCTGTCTGTCTGTCTTTCTGTCAATCTTTCTGTCTCTCTGTCTATCTACCTCTTACCAATCTAATTATTTCTATTTCTATCTAATCTATCGATCTATCTATCTATCTATCTATCTATCTATCTATCTATCTATCTATCTACCTACCTACCTATCTATCCACCTTCTATCTATCTATCTACCTACCTATCTATCCGTCTTCTATCTATCATGTATCATCTATCATCTATCTATCTTCTATCTATCTAATTATCTGTCTGTCTGTCTTTCTGTCAATCTTTCTGTCAATCTGTTACCAATCTAATTATTTCTCTCTATTTCTCTCTAATCTATCAATCAATCAATCAATCAATCAATCTATTTATCTATCTGTCTATCTATGTATCTATCTACGTACCTACCTACCTTCCTTCCTACCTGCCTACCTGCCTACCTATCTATCTTCTAACTATCTGTCTATCTACCTGTTACCAATCTAACCATTTCTCTCTATTTCTCTCTAATCTATCTATCTATCTACCTACCTTCCTACCTACCAACTACCTACCAACCTACCGATCTATCATCTATCATCTATATCTAATGATTGATCGATCTATCGATCTATCTCTCTTCTATCTGTCTGTCTGTCTGACTACCTGTTACCAATCTAATTATTTCTATTTCTATTTCTATCTCATCTATCTATCTATCTATCTATCTATCTATCTATCTATCTATCTATCTATCTTCTATCTGTCTGTCTGTCTGTCTCTCTCTCTTTCTGTCTATCTACCTGTTACCAATCTACTTATTTCTCTCTGTTTCTATGTAATCTATCTATCATCTATCTAATCATCTATCTATCTATGTATCTATCTATCTATTTTCTAACTATCTGTCCATCTACCTGTTACCAATCTAATTATTTCTCTCTATTTCTCTCTTATCTATCTATCTATCTACCTACCTACGTTCCTACCTACAACTACCTACCTACCTACCTATCAATCTATCCATCTTCTATCTATCATCCATCATCCATCATCTATCGATCGATCGATCTATCTTCTATCTATCTAGTTATCTATCTGTCTGTCTCTCTGTCTATCTACCTGTTACCAATCTAATTATTTCTATTTCTATCTAATCTATCTATCTATCTATCTATCTATCTATCTATCTATCTACCGACCTACCTATCTATCCACCTTCTATCTATCTATCTATCTATCTATCTATCTATCTATCTATCTGTTACCAATCTACTTATTTCTCTCTATTTCTATGTAATCTATCTATCAGCTATCTAATCATCTATCTATGTATCTATCTATCTATTTTCTAACTATCTGTCCATCTACCTGTTACCAATCTAATTATTTCTCTCTATTTCTCTCTTATCTATCTATCTATCTACCTACCTACGTTCCTACCTACAACTACCTACCTACCTACCTACCTACCTATCTATCCATCTTCTATCTATCATCCATCATCCATCATCTATCGATCGATCTATCTATCTTCTATCGATCTAGTTATCTATCTGTCTGTCTCTCTGTCTATCTACCTGTTACCAATCTAATTATTTCTATTTCTATCTAATCTATCTATCTATCTATCTATCTATCTATCTATCTATCTATCTACCTACCTACCTACCTATCCACCATCTATCTATCTATCTATCTATCTATCTATCTATCTATCTATCTGCCAACCTATCTATACATCTTCTATCATCTCTCATTTATCATCTATCTATCATCTGTCTGTCTGTCTTTCTGTCAATCTTTCTGTCTCTCTGTCTATCTACCTGTTACCAATCTAATTATTTCTATTTCTATCTAATCTATCTATCTGTCTATCTATCTATCTATCTATCTATCTATCTATCTATCTATCTATCTATCTTCTATCTGTCTGTCTGTCTCTCTCTCTTTCTGTCTATCCACCTGTTACCAATCTACTTATTTCTCTGTATTTCTCTGTAATCTATCTATCATCTATCTAATTATCTATCTATGTATCTATGTATCTATCTATCTATTTTCTAACTATCTGTCCATCTACCTGTTACCAATTTAATTATTTCTCTCTATTTCTCTCTTATCTATCTATCTACCTACCTAAGTTCCTACCTACAACTACCTACCTACCTACCTATCTATCCATCTTCTATCTATCATCCATCATCCATCATCTATCGATCGATCTATCTATCTTCTATCTATCTAGTTATCTATCTGTCTGTCTCTCTGTCTATCTACCTGTTAC